>JAGDQP010036657.1:0-18957 GCA_022664845.1 Lepisma saccharinum | reverse complement strand
AGCATTCGTCGTAGTTGTCTACGTTACTTGTTACGAGCGAAACTTGCATCTGAGAGATGTATCGTCTCGATCATGCAACAGAACCATCAACTACCAGGCTGCTCCTGCTTATTTAGACACCTCTGTCTGCGAATTGTTTTAGTTATGAATTTGGTTCGGAACTCCTACAAAGGATCAATATATATATATATTCTTGACCTTAGGTCCTCTTTGAGCGAGAGACATAAAGTTTTAGGAATTTGTAGCTAATTAGAAGGAAACTCGCTAGTTAAAAAATAGAGCTTTACTTAATTAACGAAGGGGAAGCACGACCTTAATTTAGGATAATGGATCATGGGTCTTAAGTATAACAACAATATGAGTAAATACTCATTCCACTTACCACCAGAAGTTATCAACAGCCAAGCATAAAACAGAAGACACTGCCGCCAGGGTCGAACCCAAATTCTTGAAGATGGTCTGAGCCTTGACTAACTATAGCTCAGACATCGCAAGTAAAGTATAAAGACGATAGACTTATAGCTAGATCGGGAAGACGTTTTTTGTAACGAAACCAGCCACACAATGTCCCGTCCAACAGTTTATCTCCTACCTACTTCGACACGCATTGACGTCACTACTTCCTAGTTGCACTTTCCATAAACACCAAAAAGTCGCTGAATTGCCCGTAAAGTCATTCACTTGAAGTCGGAAGCATTTCCACACACTGACAAGACAGCCGACTAGGAATTCTAAGTATTTTAAATATTAAGTATCTAGCACATATCTGAGTGACGAAGTAAGGAGGTGAAGGCAAAGTAGAAGCAAACAACTTCAAGAACGACCAGCTTGACTGTGAATGAGTGAATTCGAAATAAACTACTGCATTACCAGATCTGTCCCAAAATCCATATTTTCATTATACAAGATAAAGTCAAACATTTAAATGAGGGTTAGAGGTCTAAGATCCATACTCCTAGAAAAAGGGGGAAATATATACAATTATCAATAACAATATTACAATTATTAATAAAATACTGCAATGAGCAAATAACAAGATTGGAGATAAAAAATAAATATAAGCTTTCTGTGTCGATGTAAGTTCCCAAAAATGTCTTCTTGTCACCAGATTAATATGATCTTGCAACACCAAACGAAAAGGGATAAATGTATTTTCACAGATCACAAATAATGCACTTTTCGGGGGGGAAAGGCTGGATAGACAAGAATAACAAATAATCTTGCTGTTTCCGTAATCAAAAAAGAGAAAATAAATAATTAAACATTGGTAAGCACAAAAATCACTATACTGGTTAAAAATAAAAATATAGGAAAACACAATATAAACACATCACATGGTAAGTCTATCCACAAGTGGAAATGAGGCATCAGCGAAGATGTCCGTAGTCATGGCATCAGGGTTGACGTCCATAAATATGTCATCACGGGAGAATCACTAGACTGCGCATCACTTAAGATGTCTGTAAAAAATAGAACACAAGAAGCAACACAAAACATCGGAATCCGTATGACTAGATCACACTGTTCACAAAACCTGTTGATGTCCGTATCTTTTTCGCATCGAATCCGGGGTAGTTGGCGGTGAGAACAGGGTGTGGAATCGAGCACATTGTTGATAAATCGTTCAATGACAGCATGATCCATTAAAAATAATTATAAGGGGTCTTTTCAACAAAGCTAGGTGGAGTGTAAGAATGAATGGGGGTTGGAACAGAAATAAGGATGGATGGCTGCAGACAAGAAGAAAAAGAGATATCATTAGAAGGTCAACAAAAAAATAAGCAGATAATAAGCTGTTATCCATAGATAATGGATATGGCTTGTTCGAAGTCGGGGGTACGGATTAGACTAATCTCTTCAGAATAGTCACTTGGCATCACAGAGACTTTGGTTGCTCACCTCAGCGGTCTCTTTTCGCTGAGTCTCGCCCAAGTCACATCAAAATATATATGGAAAAACTTTAACAACTCTAAATTCTTTTAAAAAATCGAAAATTAAAACAAAAATTCGAATTCAAAAATAAAATCCTCTAAAACAAGAATTCGAAAGTATCCAAAAATTAAAATCCACAAAATATAAAAAATCAAAATTCAGGGTAACTAAACTCGAGAGAAAAGAAATGGAATCGCTTAATTCTGATATAAAAACTAAATACAAGAAACTCTGGTAAACAACTGCGTGAAACACTAGAATTGTTTATCCATCAAAAATGCAAAATGATAGGCAAGCGTATCAGATACCAACACGATGCGATTTTTCGAATAATATCTATAAAATCAAACATCCTAAAAAGGGTGCCACTTTACTCGTCAACAAATTTTAATAAATTTGATACCAATAAACATGGTTTATTCAAAAGTAAACAAAATACAAGTGTCCGGCCGGACGAAACATAAAAATAACAAAACAGTGGTATCTCAATGACCTATATTAACACAAACAGTGCAATAAGACTGATTATGAAAACACAATTAGGTCATAGTCCTAAGTCAATAAACTAGGCCAACGCAAGGTTTATTAACTTCCACAGAAAAAAAACTGTCATGAACTTGATTCGGTAGAAGAACATGGGTAAAGAAAAAAATCATCAACAGGAGAAATTCCTAAATCAATTCTCAGAGACTGAAAAATGATATGACATGACCTTCGTTAAAAGAATATAATTAAGGCAAAGTCTGAACTCCAATTTTTTTTCTATGTATACTATGACAAATGACAAATTCAGCAAACAGTTACCTACTGACTGAAAAACGAAAGGAAATGTGATGAACGGAAATAACAGAGGGGGTGTATGAAGACACAAGAGGATAACAAAATTCCGAACTGCTTAACAGCAAAATACAGCGAAAGAATATCAAACCAATTATAACACTTCCTTTTCTTTTATACAAACAGAAATTCTTTTGCTGGGCCAAACATAGCATCAACAGAATCTGGATGATTTTGAAAATTTTTCAAGTTGGCGGGTCCGTATTTGTGCGGTATTCTAAACTGATGTCGGGGATCGAACCCGTGACCTCTTGAATACTAGTCGGTGAATGTTCCGTAAATTCAGAGAGAAAATGAGAGAAATCTTGGATAAGTCTCATCTCTTGCAAGATTTCTGCTTCCGCAAGAGCTTCACTCCTGTTTTCTGGCACAATTCCTTAATAATCTCTGAGAAATGTGGTGTAGATCGATCCCAAGAAATACGCTTTGGTAGCCCATAATGCATAAACACTTTATAATGAAGCGCGTTAGCAATCGTTTCCGCATTCACAGTTCTGACAGGAACTGTTATGGCGAACCTCGTATATACATCAATAATCACTATTATGCTCTTGAATTGATTACTAAGCATCATCGGGCCTTTCTCGTCTACCATTAAATGGGAAAAAGGGGCCTCATCTATGTCATAAGTCTGTAAAGTATGAGTCTTCTTCCCTGTTAACGGTTTTCCCATCTGACATGCAAGGCAGGCTTTGGTATACATAAAAGTTTTCTTCTTCAGGTCCGGGGAAATAATATTTATCAGAAATCAAAGCAAATGTTTTGGATGGTAAGATACAATGAATTTTATGGGCGGTAACAGCACTATGGCTTATGCCCGTCCAGATACGGGGAAGCCCCTTATCTTGATCATGTCAAAACTTAGCTGTTTATGAATTAAAATAATAAAATCATATAAAAGATGAAGAAGTAAAAGGTCTTCACAAACAGTCTAGTGGTGTAAATGGCCAGTAGAGCGAATAATACATACGAAAGGTCTATAGATTCTTTCTTATCAAAAGTAAAACGAGGAAGACTGCAAATGGGCCTTCACAAGATAAAACAAAAATACACTATAAAACTTAACAGCTAAGGGGCATAATCAGATAAAATAAACGGAAATCATCAAACTCTGCAAAAAAAGTAAAAATATTACCTTTTGAGATGAGGTTTATATCTCGGTTTCCCTTTCCTTCCCACGAGATTAAAATCCATATCCATCAGGTGGTCCTCAATCATGTGGGTAGTCAAAGATGAACTGGGTTTGATAGTATGTGCAGACTCCTCCTGAGCTAATTGAGCAGACAAAATGTTCCTCAGAGCCTTAATGCTTGTAGCGAGAGGCGAAGTTCGAACTAATTTGGAGACTTTATAGGGGCTAAAAGTAGTCTTAACCCGTGGAGTCCTACAGCTCTGCACAGGTGTTTTCTGCCCCTTACTCTGCGTCTGCATATTGCGAGGAGTCTCCGATCCTTTGGGCGGCTTCGGAGGATCGTCTTGCACATCAGACTCTGTTTGTGTTGATACATTAACTGTCTGGGTACCAACCGAGACAGTTTTAACTGCTAGTCTGGCTACAACATGTGCAAGGGAAGGGTGCGCTGAGAGTCTCTTAATCGACGTTTAGCATCACCAGCAGATATTTTCTCTATCACCATCAGCTCTCGAATTCGTTTTTCCTCTTTAAAGACCGGACAGTCACGCGACCAGACCGTGTGATCACCCTTGCAGTTTACACACTGAGGTTTCAGTGATGTGCAAGGATCCGCACCATGGTTACTGGTACCGCATATGCACATACAGCAGAGGTCGCCTTACACGACGTGCTGGTGTGTCCATAGTGCTGACATTTAAAACAGCGGACCGGACTCGGTATATATGGACGGACAGGTAAGCAATAGAAAGCTGCCTTCACGTCCCTCGGAAGCTGTGGGGTGGCAAACGTCAAAATTAGCGAGCTCGTGGGTTGGAGTTCGCCAGTCTTTCTTGTTTTAATGCGTCGAACATTAACGACACCTTGGCTGGCAAGTTCTTTCTTAATCTCCTCTTCAGGGACATCTTGCAAATCCCAACAAGAAATTACGCCCTGAGTAAAGTTCAGTTGACGGTGTGGTTCAACTTGAACTTGAAACTGACCTAGTGACTTCAATTTCAGGACATAAGTTGTTTGTTTATCGCTAGACGTCTCCACTAAGAGTGTGCTGTTGCGAAGCTTTTTAACATTTTTGAGTTCGCCGGCAACATAAGCTAGTTGCCTTTGTATGATGAAAGGGGGTAATCGCTTCAAAACACCTGGATTTTCTGTCTCATTCTTAACTTTAATCACAAGCTATCGCGTGATATTCGGTACGATACTTGTCTGTTCCTCTACTGCAATTTTCTCTTCTTTGTCACTGGTAGATTCAGTAGTTGTATGCGCCTTCTTGCTTACATCAGTGACTTTATCTTCATTCTGTCTCTTTCTCTCTTTCTCCGAAGGCGACTTATTAGGATGTGATGGAGCTATGATGAATGTTAGCCGTAAATGCCCACACTTCTCCGTCTTCGTTCGGAGAAGCCAACGAGGCTGCCGGGTACTACCCTCAACACCCTTGTCAGTAAGCTGGAAATCGAGGCGAGGTTCAAAGACTTGGCGTCGAAATCACTTGCACTCCCGACTGGTGGATACTTGGGACATCCACTCCCCCCAGTGTTGGCGAGACCAAAGGTCCGAAGAGCTCCCAAATGGGGCACTTCCCAGTCTCAACGAGCTAGACCATCCAAGAATCTGCTGTTAAGAACTGGGGGCTATCAAATAGTTCCGCCCCCTTTCCCCTGGGCCCAGGGGCCATCATCAATGCAAGTACATCCTGTCACATCCTGGGTCATTGCGTGGAGGCGCAACTCACAGCACAAGAGATGAAATGATGATCATCTGTGGATGAAAATGAGATGAATGTTAATGTAACTCCTCTCTGCTGGTCCTCCTTTCAAGCAGTGTAGGTGTTTAGCTGCGAGAGCTGATTGCAGCCAGCAAAAGCCAGCTGGGCGATGGGGTCGCCAATTTCCTACACCGTATACGAGCAGCGATGGTCTGCTGCTCGGGCTATGTGATGGTTTCATCACGTTGCGGTCCGCAGAGCTGCGATGAATATGTTTTGGATGGAGAGAGATGGGAGGTTGTTATGCCATCATTGTGTATCTCCATGATAACTTCCCAGATCGAAGCCTAATACTTCAATGTTCAGGACGATACAATTTTAGGGTTGATTACAGGAAAAATCCTTTGATTATAGCATTTTAACCTGGAATCAACCCTAAAATTGTAATTTCAATTAAAGCATATCGTACCTAACATTGAAATACTAGGTTTCGGTCTGGGAAACTTACATTATTCTGTTCATCGGTACAGATTTAAATATTCGTTATAAGTAGGGATTTTGGGGAAAAGGTACGAAATTTGTCCTAAAAGTTAAATTTTGCTTCTCCTCAAACGTGACAATCCAACAATCCGGGTTTGATTCCCGGTGGGAGAAGTTGAAACAATTTTAAAGTCCGAGAGGTCAACCCGTCTCTGAAAATTATATTATATTACACCTAATGAAGTTTAAGCATAAAACTATCACTGAAAATTTTCTGCAGGTTAGGAAAACTCACAAACATTCAACGTTGAATCAACGTTTAAGCAAAGTTGTCTTTTCCACCATTTTAAAGCACAATTTAATTCAACATTTAATAAACGTTTAATACTGGTCATTCTATAAACGTTTATTAAATTACTTTGATAAAATATATAATTCACCAAATACAACGTTGTCAAAATTCAACGTTTTCAAAGTTTATAAAACGTTTATTCAACATTGTGTGCTGTGTGGGATGTTGAAGGCGCCATTTCGGCATTTGCCTGTTGTTACTGATGAAAAACCCTGTAAAACCTCAGTCAGGATTGTCTGCCGATGGGATAGAACTCGTGATCTCCCTAATGCAACGCCTACGCTCTAACACTGAGCTACGGTGGCTCTGTGCCATTGACAAGTGTCGAGAATATCTTCAAATTCATTGTGTATTAGTGATGTCTGTGGTTTTGATCGTCAATCAGCGATTTCGGGGAATTAAATGGTGTTCAAGCGAAGTGAAGATTGAATGAATTTGAAGATTGTTTATGCAGATTGAGCTGCGGGGCACATGCGTCTTTCAATCATCATGTTTTCAAATTTCTTAGTCGGATCATATTTACTTAACACTTGAAATATCAAGGTGATTGGACTGATTTTCATATATAACTTCATTTTATTAGTCCACTATATACATAGAGGTCACTCCGAAAATATGCTATCCTTGGCATGTGTGAAATAGATATGCGAATAAATTGTATCAATTAAAACATTAATATGATTTTTTTAGAAATGTATCATAGCGTAGTAGTCCAACGGAGTAGTCAGCATTTGTTTAAATTATTTTGACACTAGAGAGATTTCTTAGTTTTACCAGGTAAGAGAGTAGAACTTTAATCTTTTATTTTCATCCTTTTTAATTAAAGGTGTTTGAGTCTAGGTGCAGATGTCTGACTGCTCATGCATGTTGCATAACACACAAGATATATTGCTGGCATTAGACAGTGGTGGAAATCCTATGTGTAGTGAATTGGAACACAGTGGAAATTATTATGAACGTGTTGCTTCAGAAGTAACACAGATACACTGAATGATTCTCAAAAATAATTGGATAACCTAAGGGTAAGTGAGAAACAAGTCCATTACGAAATGAGTGAAACTGAGAGGAAATGATCGTCCTTTGGTCATCTCAAGGGTATTCATAATATGTAACAGAAGTTCAATAAAGTTATTGTTCCCCAAGAAAAAGTTGATATATTAGATGCATATATATTTCTCTTTACTCATGATTTATGAGTTCTCTTTACTCATAGTTGGCGATGCATTAAAGTCTATAGTGAATTATAAAGATCAGGAAGGCGCAGTACCGGATCTAAGGTGAGCAAAAGGGAGCAAGCGCCCCAGGCGGCACGTTTAAGGGACGGCAAACACCTAGAAATAAGAAATAAAAGCTCCTTAAAAAAGGAAGTAAAGTCGCATATTAAATTGAAATTGACCTAAACGTGCTCAAGATGTCAATAACGTCGTGCTAATACATTTGTTTATGTTACTCCATATAACCTACCTTCATCTTTAAAATTCAAAACCACGATTCAAGTCAGATAGGCAGGTGTACTCAAAGTAAGTATATAATAAACTTAGGGTCTATTGCCTTACTGGAGTTAGTATTAGCAATGCCACGACAGGCTCCAGAGAAGATAACAAAAGTACACTAGGGGATGCGAGACAATGTTGTGGACGTCGCGTCGGTCGGCCGTGTTGTTTGGTTAAAAAAAGATGGAAAGGGCGGTGGAAAGTGCGCCAAAATTTAACTATGCCCCAGTGGCGTAGGTAAGGGAGGATATGGGGGACATATCTCCCCCTTGACTCCACCTATATGAACTTGGAAAGAGTATTTTCACAAGAAATAGAAATACGTTTGAAAGCATAAATTGTTAGTTAAAAAATAAAACTAATTGTAAGGACAATAACAGCACTATGACTTACGTCCGTCTCGATATAATTGTTTGTTTATTCTAACTAGATAAAGGATCATAGTGTACATTCTGCGTTGTAGGTTCACAATTAGGTGAATGTGGTAAATAACCTTCAGGGCAACCAGTAAAATAAAAATTCAAAAACTTGAAAAACAGACCAAACGTTTAGAAAACAAATTTTTGGGACAATCATATCGATACCGTTGGTAAAAACGTTTATTTCAAGAGAGGAATAAAAATGTTAATTCCTGTTACTGATAGTGTCAACGAAGGTAGATCGGAGAAAATTTAAAATATAAAGCATTTTGCTTCTGTCGTTGAAGCAGTTATTTTGTACGTAGAGAAGAAATAACTAACATACATTAGATATGAATGAAACATGTTTACATTAGATACAAATTAAAAAGATAAATTTCACAAAACTGGGAAAGTTTGGTGCTATTCTAAGATACAGAGCAACCTTTCAGGTCATAAGGGGAGAAGGTGAATTTGCGGTGAACTTTATTTTGGTAATTAGTAATTTTTCACTTGGGCCTGTCACGATTATGTGAGTGCAATGCTTGTTAAAATTAACTCGAACCCGCGACCTTCAAGACGCTGGTCTGACGCCTCAGAAAGTCAGATCACTCGACTATTGTTTTGGGCTATAGGGAGAGAAGAGTCTAACCATTAAATCAAACGATTGAAATATACAATGAAGTTCGATTAAAGAATCTGATGCCTGAGTTGTTTTTCTGCATTAGCGGATGAAACTAAATATCACCAATAATATCAGAACTCTCTCCATTGTTGGTGGCTATGTGGATGATGAGAGTAGGAGAGCGCCACTTGACTAAACTTTCTTAAAAAGATGCCCCTTTTTTCAGGGCTCGCTGATAGCCAGGAGTCAGCTTTTCAGGGCTGTACGATACATGGTGTCATGGTTATCGTCCAGGTATGAGAAATGGGACACCTTGTTTTCAACCTCTATTTTATAAAAGGTTACGAGCATATTTTGCAACCTCTATTTATAAAAGACTACGAACACATTTTCCAACCCTTATTTAACATAGCAGAGATGGACTATGACCCCCTTTTTCATCTCCCTTTTTAACATAGAAGAGGTTTAACCCCACATAGTGCATAAGGCTATGATGAAACCCCTATTTCACATAGCAGAAATTACACAACGCTATGACCCTCCAACACTACAGCCCAAAATAGTGCACAAGGCTACGACCCCTATTTAACATAGCAGAGATTACACAGGAATATCTTACGAAACCTTTTTTCCAACCCCTAATTAACATGGCATAAAAGGCAATGAACACATTTTTCAACCCCTATTTAACATTCAATGTAATTCACATTATAAAAGAGTACGCCTAACACATCAATACACTTGGGGTTGTGAATTTAATTAGAATTTAATCTATTACATAAAAGACTATGAGCCATATTGAAGCCCCTGAAGGCCTACAGAACATGCAATAGCAGACTATTTTCCCCAGTAGTCGTGGTGTATTTGCTGAAGACTACGACGAGCCATGGTATAGGGGAGCCTATTGGTTCCTGATTGCCAAATTTTCGTCGGATTATTATTAAACTCTGGGTTTTAGGTAGATTATGATGAAAGAAAACGACAAGCCTGCAATCTATCCCCTACTTAACATAGTCGAGATTGCATATGAGGCTACGAAGCGATGGTTTAACCCCTATTTAATATAGCAGCAATATATGTTAGTTACGCTATTTAACCCTTTCTACCCCTATTTAACATAGCAGAAATTACCTATATTTTATAAAAGGCTACGACCCCTATATTAAACATAGAAGAGATTACATACGCAATGGGTTTACAAGCACAACACAGAGGCTACGGGCCATCCCTTATTTATAAAAGACTACGGGCACTTTTTTCCAACTGCTATTTAATATAGCAGAGATTATAACAGAAATTTAAAGTCAGTTTCTATATCACACTCTATTACATAGGCAAAGGTAAAAAATATTGAAATTCTGTTTTTACATTCGACATGTGGTGTATTAAGTACAATTTGCGAAAAAAAAAGTGGTCACCTCGAGATCAAAGGTCAAATATTGAACTGTGTATATCTCGGAAACGGCCAAACATTTTGAAATTTTGTTTTCACATTCGGCATGGTGGCATGAAGTCAAATGTGTGAGAAAAGTGGTGACCTCGAGGTTAAAGGTCAAATATTGAACCGTGTATATCTCGGAAACACCTAGACATGTTGAAATTCTGCTTTCACATGTGGTAAGGAGGCATTAAGTACAATTTGCGAAAACAAAGTGGTGACCTCGAGGTCAAAGGTCGAATATTGAATCGTGTATATCTCGGAAACGGCTAGATATATTGAAATTCTGTTTTAACATTAAGTACAATTTGTGAAAAGTGGTGACCTCGAGGTCAAAGGTCAAATATTGAACCGTTTATATCTCGGAAACGGCTAGACATAATGAAATTGTTTCGACATTCGGTATGGGGTGCATTAAGTACAATTTGTGAAAAAAGTGGTCACCTCGAGGTCAAAGGTTAAATTTGATGTCAGTTTGCTAACTTCTCCCCCATGGTCGTGGAAGCATAAAACATATAATGCAATTTATTTTAGTCGTGAGAATGTTAAATATAAAAACAGCATGTTTCTAGCTGTTGACCATGACGAAATATAATAGTTCGAATTTTTCGAATTTTGCTCTTTTAGTGCCAGAACTATAAAAGCCTCAAATTATATTATTTTTGTTCACGTTAATGCAGAATAAGAAAATAACCCTTCGCACTTCCACAATATGGCGTTCCAATTTTGTTAAATTTTAACATTTTTAGACGCAGAAATAAGAAACTCGCGAATTATATGTTATTTGGATCGGTGAGGCTGAATGTATATACGCTTCACTCTTTCACCTACCCTTTTCAAAATATAGCAGTTTGGAATTTTGTTGAATTTTAATATTTTAGGCGCAAAATTGAGAAACTTGCAGATTATATATTATTCGAAGTCGGTAATGCCGAATGTGAAATTCGCTTCTTTCTACCTATTGTCGCTTTCAAGATGTGGTGGTTTTGAATTTGTCGAATTTTAGACGCAGAATTGAGAAACTTGCAAATTATGTTATTTGAAATTGGTAATGCAGAATGTAAAATTTGCTTCTCTTTACGAACTTCCCGTTTCCAAAAAATATAGCAACTCTTTTGGCCCCAGAATTGAGAAACTCGCAGTATTCGAGCTTGGTAATGCAATGAAACGCGCTTCCCAGAACTATGAAACTGCAAAATGCGTGTTTATTGAGGCCTAATATAAAGGTTTGAAACAAACAAAATGTATTTGCTAATGCATGTCGTATGTGCATTGTATTCGCTAATTATTAGGGCAGTGAAATATGTATGCACTCGAGTTCTACAGTATGTGAAATTTAAAACTGAGATTGTATTTACTGCTGTATGTCTTCGCTAAAGAATAGAGAATGAAATGGGGCATTAAGATGCTATTACAGTATGGAAATTTAAAAAAAACTGTATATTTTACTACTGTACGTCTTGGGTAAAGAATAAAGACAATTAGAGAATAAAATATACATAAAGCGCAATTTTACAGTATACAAAATTTAAAACCGAAATTACACGGACTTCCACTGGAATTGAATGTATTTATTATTTTGTAGCTATACAGCCCAGTGTAAAAATTAACCGCTATGTTTTCAAATTGTATATTTTTTCTTTTATTTGGTGGAAGTATAGGAGTTGGTCGAATATTGCTTACTTCCCTGTGCGCACAACCACCTATTTTAATTTTTGTTTTACTATGTTGGTCTTAAATTGAGAAAACTTGCAAATTTTTACGCTAATATAAAACTAATTTTTTTGGTTCCACAATATAGTTTATTTTGACCTGCAAAGCAGGGATTACACATGTTTAGCGCCAGGGACTAGCCAAATGCACAACTAGCAAAATTATTTGACCCTATAGTGTTTTGTACAGAATATAAATTTTTACAGTCAACAAAATAATGGTATGTGAGACGTTTTTCAGCTGCATGGGGTAAAATACTGTTTAAGTAGAATTCAAATTAATATTAGATGTTTGTTGCTTTGAATGGCTAAACGTGTGTGGGGCGTCCTTTTAACTCATGTTTTAAAAATTTGCCCCGCAAAGGCCGCTTCGAAGGGTTATAGCATGTAATTCAGGTTGCAAAATACTCTTTTCAAATGTAATGTGTTGTAGAAAAGAATGTATACGGTAAGAAATGTGAATAGGTCACATTGTAAGTAGAAAGGTGGTGTTTTGTTGTTGGGAAGGGGGAAAGTGCTATAGTTTAAGTAAAAAGCTTTTATTTGGGGGAAAGAGATATTAGAACCATTTTTGAGGTGTTATTAAAATTCGAAAAATGCCATATTGGAGAGAGCTTGCTTAAATTTTCTTAAGAATAAACTTGCACAAGTGTATATTAAAGGTGGGAATTGATTAAAATTAAATACGTCTATTATTTGACCCCTGTAGTGTTTTGTACAAAATATTGGAGTGTGAAATATTTTCCAGTTGCTTTGGTAAAATACTGTTTTAAGTAAAATTCACTCTACTACTAAGTGTTTCTTACTTTTAATGGCTAAACGTGTGTAAAATATTTCTTACCCCCTGTTTTTTCTTTTCTTTTTGAGAATTTGCCATTAATGTACCACTTTTAAAGGGACATATTTAACTATAAAAGATATATTTTTTGCCATATTGGATAGAGCATGCTGACGTTTTCTTGGGAAGAAACTTGCACAAGTGTATATTAAATATGGGAATTAATTAAAAATGTTTGTATTTTACTTTGTGTTAACATGGAAAACTTGTAGCATGTATTTTAAGGAGAAAAGAAAAAATACATAATCTCGACTACTTCAAAATACCTTCAGCATAATTTAGCTTTTTAAAATGTAATTTGATACAAAGACAAGCACTGTTTGAAGAACTTAGAATAAAACGAAAGCTAGAAAGAACTGAAGGCAACTAAAAAAAGCAAACTGCCAAAAATGTGGTTTGTAGAAACGCCTGAACTGTTTTTCACCCCCATAATTTTATTTATACAGCATGTTTTTCTTTCTTTTCATAACTAAAATACTTTTTAAACTGCTGCAACTCGCTTTTATATTTACATCCCTATGGTCTTTCTGCAATTGTTTGTAGGCTAATGAGATTACCGCGTTCTTTATAGGCATACCTACGCAACTTGGTCGCTGTTTAAGGAGTAAAGTCTTCAGAGAGTTAGTCGAGACATATTAGGCTCCATAAAAAACCTGCCTCCTCCTCTCACAAGACTATAGACATTGTCACACTAGGTAATAATTGGTTGACAAAGCCAATAAATTGCAAAGAGAACTAAATTGTAGCTTAGGCGGCTACAAAATAAACAATGGAACAACAGCTATTTGCAAATGTGGTTCTCGAGCTTAATAAGTGCTTTTACAATATTCCCTTATACTTTGTGTGTAGACTTAAGCAAGAAAATTACCTTACTTTGAATAGTAATTATATTAATAACTTTTTGGTTTGTGAACAAATGTAGCAAATTCAACTCTAATTCTATTAATATACTGCATAAATTTCCAACTACATATTAAAATAATAATTGACTTTGAATGTAAGGACAAATTTTAGTTTATTTGTTAGCGAAAAAATGTCTATGTAAACTTTTACTACTTTTAAAATTAAATATACAATAGAACTAGTATTTATATATTTATGAAACATGTTTTTAGTAGTAACATAAAACTTTTATTACGCTAAGCAAAATATGTACAAACTAAAATATTTCAAAATAATACAAAAAATATTATAATAACAAAGTTAATACAACCTGTTGAAGAATAATACTTTTCCACATAACTAATATAAATAGTGTTGTAACTAAATACAAATTATATAAAACAATAAGACAAAGAAAATTATATCAAATATTTTTTCTGTACAATAATATATTAATAAAAAGTTAACAAGTATTCTATTTTGCATTTTATTTTAAAATCTATTCACAATTTTACATAACTATTAAATAAAAATTATAAAAATTATTTTCTTAGGATTACAAAATAGTTTACAATAAAAGTTTCTTTCAAAAATATTTTTAGAAAACGTTTTTTTATAAACTTTTATTACCAAACCTTTTTAAAGAAAAAAAATTTTTCAGAAGTTATTTTGTTAAACAAAATGTATTCAATTTTTAGAAAATAATTTATTCTGTTATTTTACAAAAATATAATAATAACTATTTTTCTAAGAGTAATTTTCTTGCTTAAGTCTACACACAAAGTATAAGGGAATATTGTAAAAGCACTTATTAAGCTCGAGAACCACATTTGCAAATAACTGATGTTCCATTGTTCATTTTGTATCCGCCTAAGTTACAATTTAGTTCTCTTTGTCAACCAATTATTACCTAGTGTGACAATGTCTATAGTCTTGTGAGAGGAGGAGGCAGGTTTTTTATGGAGCCTAATATGTCTCGACTAACTCTCTGAAGACTTTACTCCTTAAACAGCGACCAAGTTGCGTAGGTATGCCTATAAAGAACGCGGTAATCTCATTAGCCTACAAACAATTGCAGAAAGACCATAGGGATGTAAATATAAAAGCGAGTTGCAGCAGTTTAAAAAGTATTTTAGTTATGAAAAGAAAGAAAAACATGCTGTATAAATAAAATTATGGGGGTGAAAAACAGTTCAGGCGTTTCTACAAACCACATTTTTGGCAGTTTGCTTTTTTTAGTTGCCTTCAGTTCTTTCTAGCTTTCGTTTTATTCAAAGTACTTCAAACAGTGCTTGTCTTTGTATCAAATTACATTTTAAAAAGCTAAATTATGCTGAAGGTATTTTGAAGTAGTCGAGATTATGTATTTTTTCTTTTCTCCTTAAAATACATGCTACAAGTTTTCCATGTTAACACAAAGTAAAATACAAACATTTTTTAATTAATTCCCATATTTAATATACACTTGTGCAAGTTCCTTCCCAAGAAAACGTCAGCATGCTCTATCCAATATGGCAAAAAATGTATCTTTTATAGCTAAATATGTCCTTTTGAAAGTAGTACATTAATGGCAAATTCTCAAAAAAAAGAAAAAAACAGGGGGTAAGAAATATTTTACACACATTTAGCCATTAAAAGTAAGAAACACTTAGTACTAGAGTGAATTTTACTTAAAACAGTATTTTACCAAAGCAACTGGAAAATATTTCACACTCCAATATTTTGTACAAAACACTACAGGGGTCAAATAATAGACGTATTTAATTTTAATCAATTCCCACCTTTAATATACACTTGTGCAAGTTTATTCTTAAGAAAATTTAAGCAAGCTCTCTCCAATATGGCATTTTTCGAATTTTAATAACACCTCAAAAATGGTTCTAATATCTCTTTCCCCCAAATAAAAGCTTTTTACTTAAACTATAGCACTTTCCCCCTTCCCAACAACAAAACATCACCTTTCTACTTACAATGTGACCTATTCACATTTTTTTACCCTATAAATTCTTTTCTACAATACATTTCATTTGAAAAGAGTATTTTGCAACCTGAATTACATGCTATAACCCTTCGAAGCGGCCTTTTGCCAGGCAAGTTCTCAAAACATGGGTTGAAAAGACGTCCACACACATTTTAGCCATTTAAAGCAACAAACATCTAATATTAATTTGAATTCTACTTATATAGTATTTTACCCTATGTAGCTAAAATCGTCTCACATACCATTATTTTGTTGACTGTAAAAAATTTATATTCTGTACAAAACACTATAGGGTCAAATAATTTTGCTAGTTGTGCATTTGGCTAGTCCCTGGCGCTAAACATGTGTAATCCCTGCTTTGCAGGTCAAAATAAACTATATTGTGGAACCAAAAAAATTAGTTTTATATTAGCGTGAAAATTTGCAAGTTTTCTCAATTTAAGACGAAAATAGTAAAACAAAATTAAAATAGGTGGTAGTGCGCACAGGGGAGTAAGCAATATTCGACCAACTCCTATACTTCCACCAAATAAAAGAAAAAATATACAATTTGAAAACATAGCGGTTAATTTTTACATTGGGCTGTATAGCTACAAAATAATAAATACATTCAATTCCAGTGGAAGTCCGTGCAAATTCGGTTTTAAATTTTGTATATTGTAAAATTGCGCTTTATGTATATTTTATTCTCTAATTGTCTTTATTCTTTACCCAAGACGTACAGTAGCAAAAAATACAGTTTGTTTTTTAAATTTCCATACTGTAATAGCATCTTAATGCCCCATTTCATTCTCTATTCTTTAGCGAAGACATACAGCAGTAAATACAATCTCAGTTTTAAATTTCACATACTGTAGAACTCGACTGCATACATATTTCAAATAGGTACGAAAAAATTTCATCGGCACTAATTTCGGCGGCACCAATCAAAATAAAGATTGGAAATTAAAAAAATATATATTAGAGCAATCAATCAGCATTCTTTAAATTAGTTTCGAAAATATTTTCGCGCTACCACTCTTTAGAAATAATAAAAAGGTAAGAGTACGCCGTACCTAATGTCAAAAAATATTAACGATTTTGCTCTATTTACATTAGACTGGAAACTATACTCGACCTAACTTACAGAACAGTGTATAGGCTGTGAAATAAATTTTCGGTTGCTAAACAAAAAACTACAAATTAACACATTTAAACACCAGTAAATACCACTCTTTCCTTTTTCTTGTTCGCTGCTGTCTTAAGAGGACCGAGCTTTATCTTAAATTTAATATTTAAATCTAGTTGTCTACTCTCTAATTCGTGTTCTAACCAACAATTAGAGACATTCAAATCGGAAACAAATGCAAATTTTAACACATACAGAGTCTTACCTCTGTACTCTAATAACTGCATAGCTTCTATTAATAACTCTTCTCCTTCCTGTAAATCTTCTAATCTTCGGCAGTGACTCACTTTAACATCTCTCTGTATTATTCCCATTAATATAGTGTCAATTTCGTCTAAAGTGTCCTGTTTCCAATTAAACCCTTCCTTATTCTTAAAAACTCTATCATTCGCAATAACACTTCTAATACAAGTAAAGTGATATCCATTAAAATATTTTACACCACCTGTTACCAAGGAAGTAAAACTAATATGGTTTGGGAAATAAACAATTCTAAGTCCGTTATGCTCTAGGAAACAAAATCCTACATTTTTTAAATAAGATACATTGGAGTATAGCTCCAGAAACATATTCTTATACCCGCCTTTTACATAACAAACAAGCTTATCTTCCAGTTGATCATTCTTAGCTACTAATGTACCCACATATTTAAAAGACTTAACCTCTATAACAGTAAAAGCAAACACAGAATAAGAACAATCTGTATCGAATTCGCTCCAAAACTTAGAAAATAGGCCCTTTACTTCTTCTTCTTGCTGATCCCTCTCTTTAATAATATCCAGTAATTCTCTAAATCTCTTCTTTCTTTCTTCTACAGGTTGTTTATTTAAATTTTGATATTCTACATGCATTTGTTGTATTTTTAGCACTTCTAATTCTTTAGATCCTTCTTAATGGACAGCAAATAAACCTTACTAGGCGGTGATATTTCTCTTACAGTACACGGATATAAACGATGGGTAATATTAATCCTCTTTCGAAACATCTCCGGAAGAACGTTAGTCTATCCACTAAACCAAGAGCTGTAAGATTAATGTCTTTGGAAATAGTAGAAAAACGAGAATTACTCTTAGTAAAATATGTTTTTCCCTCTTTTAAATAACACTTCTGCTCTATAGATATTCGATCCTCCTCCTCGCACTCTCTTATAACAACATAATTAAGAGGCAATGTGTTTAAACTAAAAGCAAAAGTACAAACATTATTTTCTTGATCTTCCCTCTTATCGGGTAACTTTACTTGGAAACCTGTTAACTTCGTAGTGTGTAAATTGCCCCAATAAGCATAACTTAAAAGCTGTTGTGTTTTATTGACTAGTAAACAGCTGTTCTGTAAACTATCCGTTAATTTTGTCCACATCTTAGAAATCGGAACCTTATAAAACGGAGCGTTTTTTAAAGTATTCTTTGGTATGTAAAATTAGATCTAAAGTCTTTTATCGGATCCCACTTGTAACACTGCTCATCGGAATAGTTAAAGATAGTAGATTCTAACCTCGTAATCACATTTTCTTGGGCTAAACTACTTTCGAATGCTTCTTTTAATCTTCTGTCGGGACAATTAATGTAATCTATTAAATGGTTTCCTAGATTTTTACATGTGCCCGGAGATGTTAGTTGGCAAACAAATTTGTTATAAATCTTAGTAGACGAACCGGTTGTATTCCATCTAAGACAATCTATACCTACAGAATTATCGTTATTGCAAATTGTGTTAGTGTTCTTTTCAAAACTTATTATAGGAGAACCTTCCATTCTAAAATTAAAATTACTAACAAGATATTGTTCCATCTCCATCTTAATAAATATACCAGCAAAATCTTGTGTAATGTCGAAGTCTAAAAGAAAGTAATATTCGGTCTGTAGTTGCTCTAAAATCTGTGGTAAACGCTCTAGTAATTTTTCTATTGGTACATCTGCCAATTCTACTTTATATGGAATAACAATTGGATCTTTGTACTTTCTGGTTATGTCTCCCAAAT
>JAGDQP010036656.1:0-18959 GCA_022664845.1 Lepisma saccharinum | reverse complement strand
CTTTCTTTCGCAAAGTCTGACCTTTTTAACAGTTTTACATTCGAAACATCATGGAAAGTGGTTTTTAAGTGCTGGGATAATCCAGAAACCGGATTCCCACTTTTTGATTCTCTAATGTGTTTGGTAATTCTAACTTGGACATTTCTTTTTTATCATGCTAATGTATTGTTTCATTGCATGGCATGTAAACACCAGTACCAGAGTTCTTGAAGGTGAAATAGTTTTTAAATTGTGTGAAATGTTAATTTAAAGTTATTGGTGGTTGTATAACTGGTTTGACATTATGCTGCCACAAGATGATGTTCTTCAATTTATTCGTAATGGGATGGTACAACGTACAGGTAACAATTTTTTGCCTAACTTGATGATGAAATCGACTTGAATATTTGTCCTCATTTTTTGATCAATTATAATCGCTTTATTTTACGGAAAACGAGGAACACATATTTATATTATCTGGTGCATGCAGGCCTTTCCCGTGTTCTCAAAGATCGAAACACATTAATAATAATACAAAAGTAGATTTCATTATTATTTCTTTTCCAATCTTTTGCGTCAAAAATATTTCTCTCATGAATGGGAAGCTAGAGAAAGTGTTTAGCAGCTTCGAGGTTACTTTAAAATACATATAAAACAGTTACAATTAATTACAAACAAAATAATTATACAAATAATGTTCATACAATGACATTATGAGACCTTCATTAAATAATTTGTAAGTCGTTTGCGAGTCGCATACAGACCTTCTATGAGCCACATGCAGCTTGCTACTCACAGGTTACCGACTCTGGTTTATTGTATCACCCTCTTCAAGTGTCAGTTTAACACCGTCAGTGGTTTTGATAATCCGTCGGATAGGGGCCAAAAATATATAGGTCCTGATTTTAATTGAAGTTACGTCCCAGGATTTGCATGATGTGATTGAGGAAAACTACAATCAGAATGATCGGTTGTGGGTTGGAATCCACGGACACTCAGCCATTTTACTTGGTAACTTTATAAAAAAATACTTCTGCCTTTTATTTGGTCAACTGAATACAGCTTTTGATTTTATTCTGAGGCTTTGATGTTAATTTTATTTTTAATTATAAGGAACACATAAACTATCCACTCACGGAATTTCCAATTCCCTCTTCAATATTCACAAATTCATTTATTTTTTCAACGAAGAACAAAAGACACACTGATACCTACCTCCAACAACATTGGTTCATGGATTGGTCTTGAGAATCTGTTCTTATTTTCACGAAGCCACATCACTGCACTATACGTATCAGGATAATTTTTTTGTAGTAAATCTAGTCGATACTTGGCAACGTCATTAACTCTTCTTAATTCATTCTCATAAGCTGAAAACAAACAAAGTTTTATTAAACTCATACGAAACTAAATAACGAACAAAAATCTATATGCGTCATATGAATATCTATTAAATACGATCAATTCTAAACGTGTTTAACGACTTATAAATGGTAGTCATTTCCTCAGAGAGTAACAGAATTGTAACACGTAGTATAAAGGAAAAGGTAGGAAATCTTTTTTGGAACAAAATCTAAATATATAGTGTATTGTAGCACCCCACCATAAAAGTGAACTATTTTTAGTTAAAAATAATGGACGCTGACGAAGAGACTAAAGGAAATGAACTCCTGAAAATCTTTTTTCTGAGAAGGATATTGATTCTAGGAAGAATTAATGCTTAAAATTTGAGTAATAATCCTTTTTATTCCCATGGAGGTGATCTCATTTTCCTTTGCAGTATTTGCCTCCTTTATGTATCGTTTTACAGCTATTGTTCATTTTACAAGGGCAACAAACATTGAATTAGTATAATATGAACAATGAATGGCTCAGGGAACAATAAACTAGGAGTGATCCGAAAATTTCACTTCTGTTCTTTCCTCTTCAATATTAAAAAAAAGGGCATTTTTCTCCCATGACGATGAAGCCAGTTTAGTCTGCCTTTAAAACAATTGGCTACAGCGCAATTTAATTTAAGTTTCAACACAAGAAGGCTGCACTAATGTCTTACTTCCATTCTACAAACTTCAAGAGATGCCTACAGGCCTTAACTAAATGCAATTCAAATTCGATTCCAACGGGTTTGTCTATCGTAAGATACTTTATCATGTAAGATAAAACACAAATACTGCATCCAAATATACACACTGAATGATCACCAGTACAATGAGATGTCATATCCCTTGACACAGTGTGAAGAGTCACATAGCCTACTGGTGCACAATGGATTCCAGGAAGAAATTTCTACCACATCATGCATAGAATAGGTAAATGCAATAAGCTATAAATACTTGCAAAAAATGTTACTGATCTGAAAGGGAGAAACGGGTACACTGTAATATAACGTATATTCTACTTTGTGGATTAATTTGATGTTAACGTCCTACACCAGCAGGTGAGTTTGTAAGGACGGGACCTACAGTTTTTGGTAGAAGAGCTCCGTTCAATACACTCCGATGGGGCTTGAACCCGTGATCACAGGCACAAAAAGTAAGCGCGGTAACCTCTCGGCCATCTCAGGGGCATATTCTACTGATTTTAAAACTTTATTGAAACTAATTTCTGTTTCTGGTGACAAATAAATGAATAAAGGAATTACTAACTCACCTTTCATTTCGTGCAAATACCTTTCCTTTTCAGAACGCAATTTTTCGGCGTCATTCTTCAGGGAATCCAGAGCTTCCGATTCACGCTGTATTTCCTCCATAATCTTTCGAATTCTTCTCGAGTATTCTTCCTCTGGAAAACAGAACAAAACATTCGATATTAACAGTCTATTTAATTATGCATTAAGATACGACATAGGACTGATAAAGTTACTGGGATAAATGTCCACTTACATATTATTTCAATAATTAATTATCCGGAAATTTTTTATTCCAATCGATAACCGAAGAACGAACACACATTCTAATAAGAAATAAACGATCGAATATCTGAATAGTACAAACCCGGAATGAATATAAGTTAAAACTTTGGACAATGAATTTACTTACTATTATAAAAAAATCCTTCATACGGACATCTATGGACTAAGGCCATCACACGACGTCCTTCGGCAAGCAATCTTCCTGGAGCACGGCAAGTTTTTTTTCCCTAGATGCCGTACCGGCATTCGATAGGTAAAACTCAGGGAAACCTCGATGATCAACAACGGGACTCGAACCGGCATGCCTCCCCACAGCCAATTCGAGGTCCGCAATCTAACCACTACACATGCAGTTAAATTTACTTATTTAACTAGAACCCAGATACAGCTTTAGAAACCCTTTATACTGGCTTCTTAAATAATGCCCCGAAAGAATTAAAAGAATCATCATTGTTGATTGTTGGATGAAGTCTGATCAATCGATTAGCAATTCTTCGTCTGAAATCAAACGACAGGCCCAAAGAAAAATGTCATATCCCAATTCAACGTAGTATTGAGAGATTCAGCCGTTTTTCCACCGAGACTCAATGACACAAGCGGAAATTTTATTAAGATAAAATGAATTGTATGGGTGGTAACAACACTACGGTTTACGCATGTCCCGATCGGAAATTTCATATCTACAAATGTACATTGCGGCAAGAAGGCATGAAAATTCATTGGCCCAGTGCAAGAAACAAAAAAAACTTACAGCGGATTGTGTAAAACATTTTGCCTGCCCTTTGTAAGTGGAATGAAGAGGACCTGATGAGCGACAATCTCGCTTTGTGCAGACATCCTCCGCCGGCATTCAACGATTTTTTTTATATGATGTAACAAATCTCTCAAACTGTGAGATATATTACTGTGGAGCAGATTCTATTCTATGTGCTTCATTGTATAAATATTTGGTTAGAGCTGCTACGGGGTTACCAGAATTGGCGTCTCTCTCATGTTGCCCTATTCTAGCAATCTAATTGTTTATCAAGTGAGAGTACAAAAAATAACCCATGATTTACCTTGGCAATAATGAAGTGTACGAGTAGCTACTCGTATTAAAAGTACTGGAAATTACAGATTGACATGGTCTTTACTGATTTTGTGACGAATTTCCCTGAGTTCATAGTATAGCGGAACATGTACATAATACGCAATGACACATTTTTTAATCCCACCACCACCCAGTTCACATCTTTCACATTATTGGTATTTTCCAAGTAAAAAAAAAAGTTATTTTTTTTGAAATACAGGATTTTAACACATTGAAAAAATTCGGTCAGCAGTGGGAATCGAATCCACGACTTCCGCCTTGCTGGGGCAGTGCTCTTACCAACTGTGGACACGTCCACCTCACACATTTTCCTGACTTTCCCTCATAAATTACAGATTTTCCTGAGCATTCCAGGTTTCCCCGCAGGCAAATGCTGGGATAGCACTTTCTACATAGGCCCTGGCCGACACCTTCCCGAATCCTTTTCCCTCCCCCATCTGGCCTGAGTCTTAGATGCCTAAAGACCATAAATTAAATTTAAAAAAAGAATGTAACATAAACCTCAACAGCCGACTGATTTCATTTAATTTCGAAAACAATGTAAAGTGAATCATCCAGACTTCTTATTGCTTAAAAACTACTTTGAAGCCATAATTTACAATTTTAGGTTAATCGAATCATTAACTGGCTCAGCTTTTGTAGGTTACAAAGATTAAACGCGGAAGAGTTGAAAACTAGTCAAATAATGAAATAACATGTTTGATAAACAAAAGATGTTGACTGTGTTTCATTATAAATAATTACAGTCAGGGTGGTTAAATTATTCAATCTTAAGACTTTGTAACATCCCTTAATATGCCTAAACTATTTTTTTTTAAAGTTAATATTTTGTACCGCAGTTTGAATGCAACAGAGCAGATGGTACGATAGTGATTAACTTAAACTTCAATCTAGGAAAAGATAATGATTACCATGAACTTGAAAACTCTGGATAGGTTTGAGCAAAAATTTTGGGTCACAACCTCCGACAACTTACTTGTATGGAAGGAAGGAGTCACGATATTACAGAGTTCAGTTCCAATGACGGTCAGAAATTTGTCCAAACACAGAGATAACCACACTGGATGGTAGGTGTATTCAAACAATAACCCTTGAATGCTTTAGAGCAGGCAACAGCTGGTCCGTGGGCCGCATGTTATTTTGCGCGGTCCGCGTTAAGATAAAAGCTACATTAAATTATGTGTCTGATAACTTTAGCTATTGGTTTCGACCGCAGACTGATTGATATACTAGTTATATTCACTATTTCTGATGAAGCCCCGTGACGCGACCACTCATACGTTGCTTTTCGTATAGTAAGTAGCTTGCCACGTCTAGTTTAGACCCCGTATATTCTTCCGAACACTGTCTACATAAAGAAGATTATAGATGACGTCTCTGATTTTCGGGATTTAACATACTGACGCTATACAAATTAAGATGAAATTATATTGAGGTCTTATATCCATACTTAATTAAAATAAAACAGACTAACAAGGCTATACATTTAACTTTATTGTAAAAAGACACAGCAAGCGTTCAGTTTTCAATATCTAACATCTTCTTCCCCAGACGAAACACTAATCAACACAACCTCAGAGTGTTGATAAGTGATTAGTATGAGGAAGATGTTAGAACATTGAAACTGTACCGCTTGATGTGTGTTTTTTTACAATAAACTGTATAGCCTTGTCAGCCTAAAAAACAAAACAAAACAAAACAAAAAAAAATCAGTTCAAACAAATTGCATTGTTGTACTGTATAATTAACAGAGCTAACAATCGTCAAGTGTCAATGTACTAACCGTGCAACAAAGTACAACAAATACCATATTTTATTAACAATACTAATTTATTAGCACTGAATCTATGACTACACTTTTCAATATTCTAAAAATATGTACACTCCCATACACGCACAATTCTCGTGCGTCCGACACAAATAAATAAACAAACGGCTTGCTGAAGAGTACCCGGCAAGGATCTCACTATCATGGCTTCAGAAATAGTAAGGTATTTGCCAGATCAGTTTTGGCAAGCCATTTGTCGGCAATCGCGACCGGACACAACTTCTTAGTATCCCAGAATTTAACAAACGATTTACTAAAGAGTACGCGGCAAGCGTCTCGCTATCATGGTCCCAGAAATAGCAAGAGGTTTGCCAAGTCAGGTTTAGTGAAGCATCTGTTAACTTCCACAGGAACGAGAAAACATAGACACACACATTCGAGAATACCAGCCGCGTACACACAGTCGACCAAATGCTGTGTGAGTTGGTTCTCCGGCATAAGATCGTACGGTACAAACGATCTTGCGTCCCTCTACCAACTTTAAAAACACTAGAGGCCCTCACAGAAGGTAAGAGACCTTGACGTGGTTGTGAGGCTTTCAACTAACATCTTACCTGTACCACAAATACCAAAAATCTAACAGAAGCCGCGGTAGCTCAATGGTAGCGCGCTCACATCTGATGCTTGGGGTCGTCGGTGCGATCCCTGCTTGTCCCATGTGAGCTTGGTGATGGACAAACACCATCTGCAGTAGGTTTTTTCGGGGTTTTGCCATTGCCTAAAGGCCTTACAAATTAAATTCAAAAACAAAAACATAACATATTGGGGAGAAATAAATTACTTCTGATCGAATCTGCAATTTTGGGTTTAGCGAACCATCTTAGCCACCAAATAATAATAATAATAATAATAATAATAATAATAATAAAAAAACCGGAACGGTATGTTTGGATAAAACTCCAGTAGCGACAGGATAGCGTGCGCATGAAATGCTCATTTCAAGTCTTCCTCTTGATTGACACTTCCTAATCCTTAACAGATTATTAATCAAGAAATATCAAAACTTGCATTCGTAATATAAATAATCACTCAGACTTTCCAGTTTATCTTAGATGTTCCAAGAAGACTCTCCGGAACCACATTCACGCATTATGAGAGTTCGGAAACTGCACATACAACTTCTAGCGGAGAACCACCACCACCTGTGTTTCTTTTGCACAGGAATATCAAACTCATTCACCCAGCGCTTCACTACAAGGTACGAAAAATAGTTCCTCTATGAAAATGGGAGGCACGTAGCCAGTCTTCATTACAAAGGGTAAAAACTAGGCTTAACTAGAACAACGCCGACAGAAAAAAATTGCGCTACAAGAAACCCCAAGAGTTTGTTTTATAAACCGGTCTCTAATTTATACCTTACATGTTGCTTCCCTACCTGCACCTGTTTGTAATTGAAATAACGAGACTTTGCTACGAGAATGTCCTCTTGATAAACACCTCTGTGCCTCCCCTAGCAGTTACAATCTATTAGGTGTCCGAAGATAATGACGATGCGTTTTGTAACTTGACAGTCACTGGATAAGACAAAGGGATTGTAGTTAGTCATGGATATGGCTAGAAACTGGATGAAATGTAGTCACCTTTCTGACAGTCGGTCAACGTTTCAGATTATAATTTACGTAAAACTGAAGCAAGTTTTATTTTCTATTATGTATTCTTCGGTGTTTTAAGGTTTACTGATCTTTTCTCAGCTTTCACAAGGTAACCATGAAAGTTTTTGCCGTTTCTAATGGCACATTAATCATGCGCTCACAGAGAGGAAACGAAATGACGCACGTGCCTGCCAAGTGATCGGGAGTTAATCTGACCAACGCCCTTCAGTAATACAGGCACGGTGCTCACACACAGCAGTCACAGGTCGTCCAGTGTAAAAGAGAAATGGAGATATCGAAGCAGCTTGTTCGCGTGTGTTTGTTGTATGACTTTAAAGTGGGTCTGTCAGCTGCCGCATCAAGTCGCCGCATATGCCAGGCATTTGGTGAGGATGCCGTGAACGAACGCACCGCCAGGAATTGGTTCCAGAAATTCCGTTCGGGAGATTAGAGCCTTGCTGATAAACCTCGCAGTGGACGACCACATGTGTTGGATGAAAACAGCCATCGAGGAGGACAGTGGTCTAACGTGTGATGAACTTGCAGAAAGGAACCATGTTTCCGCTGAAACAGTCAGACTGCACCTGCATGGGATAGGGAAGTCATAAAGGTTAAGCAAGTGGGTAACCCACAAATTGTCGGCAGTCAAGAAGAAACAATGAGTGACAGCCTGTTTGTCCTTGCTCACTCGGCACCTGAACACACCCATATTTGATCGCTTGCTCACTGGTGACGAAAAGTGAGTCCTCTATGACACTCCCAAGCGTACCAGACATTGCAAAGAGGACAAAAATTAAAGTGCCCTGCAGAATATAAACAATTATTTTAACCTTATTTCTGCAGCAAGTGTTTCCATAAGGCACAATCATGTCCGTCGGACACATCGTCAATATGGTAGTCTGTCTGTGTTGTATTGCTTTACATTGTATATAGTACTGTACAATACCCATAGTGCATTTACCATTTTATACTAGGCGTATACATTTTAAATGTAGAATAAACGTATTTTGTTAATATAAGCAGTCTCAATGTACTGGTTTTGTTCCTTTAAGTTATTCCAACGAATCCGGACAACTCCTCTCCCAACGACCACAAATTAATCAGATTTTATTGTGTTTTGTTACTTATGGGCTAAAGAAGAATCTATGACCCTTTTTATTTGAACACAAAATACTTCTTTTAACACTTATTCAGCTTTCAGTGAAGGTTCGAATTCCATAAAAACATACCCCAGTAACCATTCAAATTTTTAAAGCCTCCCCCTTTCTTCCTCACGCAGAGATATTTCATGAACGCCACTGGTTATCCTAGTATCATAAATCAAATTAGCATATACACTTCTCCTGCCGCACTTTTTGTTTGAAAGCCTTACGTCAAGTACTCTCCACGTTATATCCTTTGTAACGATCGAATCATCGTATTTGTTACGTACCATTGTGACCTTATATCTCTAGAATGACTTCGAATTTGGGGCTCAGATTTGGCACACTACGGTATCTTTTGATGCACTTTAATTTGAGATTGGTTTGGTACCTGGACTCCTCTTTCACGTACGGCTGGTTCCCTTGTTAGTTCAGAGAATATCACTCTGGTAGGGTTAACATTCGGAACAAAGAAATGAATTCGGTGTCAATAAAAAAATAAATAAATTCAGAATAACCCACTGACTTAACCCTATTCTTACCTGATTCACGTGAGAATGATCTTAGTTTGTCTTCCAAAAGTTGTATTGATGTCTTGCACTGAATAATTTCTTTTTCTCTTTTCTTCTCTTGCGCTAATTTCCTTTCGAATTCCTGTTTGTTCTCTAAAAAGCCTTCATCAATCCTTTCGATTCTATTCAACCCTTCGTTTACGGACACTAACATTCTACTACTTTCACGGGTCTATAAAGAAGAGGGAAAAAAAATCGTAAATATAAACACAACGGTAGAAAAAGCAGCAGGCAGTACAATTAACTACGGAAGATAGGAATTCTTAACTAATTCTAATTATTTATTTTTATTTCTTTTTTTTTTTAAACAGAAAAACAGCTTCTACACATTTATAATCTTACTTGTATGTTAGAAACCCCCACTACAAACGAAATTGCACTTACAGTAGGGACTCTTTAATCCGACATTCTCTGGTTCGGCACTTTCTCTTTAAGCGATGTTAAATCCAGTATTCTTCGGTTCGGCACCGATCGAGCCGCTTGCGTTCGGATTTTTTCGGGTAGATTCGGGTGTTTGTTGAGATATTTTTTATACCTTTTTTTTTAAAAAAACAAAAACGCTCATGTGTATTTTTTCTTGCCATAGAGCAGCTTATTTTATGTACAAATTGTTTTAAATATCACTGTAGTGCACTATATTAATTTTTCTTTGGTATTGCCGTTAAAATTATAATGACGTTCGATAATCCGACAAATTTGCTGGTCCCGAAACTGCCGGATTAAAAAGCGTCTACTGTATTAACGTAAAAATGACCTCAAGTACTTTCGTACACATTTACTTTGAATGTTTTGAGCTTGAGAAAGTGTCGAATTCACTCATTCATAAAGAGAAATTTACGCGTCTCATATAGAAAGAGTCTATATTGAAATTTAAAATTTATTTTAAGGCCTTTAGGTAAGGGTCTATCCAAAAAAATGAACAAAATTCATATACACGAAACACATTCCAATGTATTCTTTCACCTAGTAATAAATACATTTAATAATTTATTCAACTGACTGTAATTCTTGTAATTTATGTATGTAAAAACACAACCACCAACGAGATTTATGTATACCAGGGTGTTACATAAGTTCGCGACCTCCTATTGGCGTTCTTATTCTCTAGTTTTCTTCTACTCCCACTGGGCAAATATATTTAGATACATATCAGTTTTTATCGTAGATTTCGAATTTCTTATTCATTTGCCAAGATCAATTATGCTTCTAACTTTTGTTTTCTATTCTGAACATGGATAAAAATTTGCCCTGAGAGTAGTTAATAAATTTAATTTAAAAAAAAAGGGGTGGGGGCAACGGATAGTACCAATAGTCACAGTTGTTGAAATTTTTGCTCCAGAAAGACTAGGTACTGTCGGATTAACTGCCACCAGAAAATGGTTCAAGCGCTTCAATGTCTTCAGGATTAACCACGTTCCAGAAGATCCGTGAAAGTGGATTAACGGCTCGGACGCCAAGCCACTGACGCGACTACCCAATGAAGCACGTACAAATTGTCGAATGCCACCGTGCATGGAAAACTCGTCGAGCTAGGTCTGGTCAACAGACGCTATCGAGTGGTACCCCATGAGCTGACCCAGATATAAGCTGAACGGTGGGTTGACGTGTGCCGTCAGCTGCTCGATTAGAGATTTGGTAACCAAGACATCAATTGAATTGTAACGTAAGATCAAAAATTGACCTTTTCCCGCAATCCAGTCTTTAGAAGCCAGTGGGTGAACCCCGGCGACCTTCTGGAACCGTGGTCAAACATGGAAGATTTGAGTACAAGGTAATGAATGTTGTCTGTATGGAGGAATTGTGAAGATGTGGTCCACTTTGAATTAGTTCCAGATGGTAGCACCATTAAGGGCGATGTATACTCGCAACAACTCTATCGAACGTATGAAGCTCTGGTCAGAAAGTATCTGACTTTAATCAACCGGAGAAAGGACTTCCTCTAGTCCCGGCCCATGCTGCGTTGTGACCCACCAAAAACTCCGAGAACCGGAGGGAATCAAACTTCTCTCCCAGGCAGCTTGTCGCGGCAGAATTTTTAGGAACCTTAACAAGGTCGAAAGCGGAGTCAATGACTTCTTTGCCTCGAAGTCCGCTGAGTGGTAACGGGCCAGAATCGAAAGTTCGGATTAAAGATTACTAAATGATATAGAACATAATGGGTTATAGTTTTAAGATTATATATACTTTAACATATGAGTGTTTTATTATTTGTTCGTCAGGAGATCGCGAACTCAGGCTGCCACTGACTATACCGGTCAGAATTACGGACTTATGGGCCATCTACGTTAGCAAATATGAACCAAAATATGGACTTGGAAAACTGAAGAAAAGGGAACTATCACCCGCTTCCATCATTTTCTTCATTTTTTTTACACCTACTTTTACTTTCTATAGGTATCCAAAATTGTGAACATAAATTGAAGTGTGGTATATAATAAAACATATTACTGAAACAACGAAATACAAGATGTGAAGATAATTACGTACAGAATACAACAACTTTCTTCAAGGGTAACAAACTTTGGAAGAACCATAAAAAACAATTACGAACTTCTCTAAGAATGTCTATTCAATCTCTCGCTAGCTTCTTTGAACATGGGCGCTAGACCAGTCTTTTCTTTCTCCTCTTTCATCAATAATTTGTGTCTTTTATCGTCCTCTGCAATTTCCTCTCAAATTTATTCTTCTAATTTTCATTTCTCAGTATTTCTTCCTCTTCCTTGATTTTTTCCGAATCTCAAGATAAGCACTGTACGTTTCATGTGCAGGTTTGGCCATGGTTATAAGTTCCCTTATTAAATGTACTACGTAAATGGGGTTACGTAGAAACGACGAGATGCGATGCGACGCGATGACTGGAGGAGACTGCATAATGAAGAACTCCACGGACTGTACGATTCATCAGATGTTGTAAAAATAATGAAATCGCGACGACTAAGGTGGGCAGGCCATGTAGCTCGGATGGGGGAAAACGAAGATTATATTCTATCGTGGTTGGAAGGCCGGATAGGAAGAGGCCATTGGGAAGACCGAGACGTCGTTGGGAGGACAACATTAGAAGAGATCTTCGAGACGTAGGTGTTCGTGATGAAAACTGGCTTGATACTGCCCAGGATAGAATCCAATGGCTAACGTTTGTTACTGCGGCGATGAACTTGCGAGTTCCATAAGCCATAGAGTTAGTTAGTTAGTTACGTAAATGGGGTTTCTTATCATGTAATTCAAGCCCACATTTGGCATCCATGATCACATTCAACGTTCGTTCACACATGGGAGCTCTTACCTCAGTTAATGCTTGAGAAGAGGCTAAAAACCCACGCCCCACGAAGGCACTGCCATATGATAAGCCTAATAAAGCCTTTAGAACCTTAGCTACATTTGTAGACTATAAATCACTTCTGCCATCTTTCAGTCCAATCACATGACACCAGTACTCATCAATTCTTATACTTTCTTCTTCTATAACGGGTTCATTTTCATACTGAAGCAATATCCATTCATCTGAATGCGTGTCAGCAGGAATGTTTAAATGAAGAGATTCAGCTATTTTCACAACATCCTCCTTGCTGGCTTTCGTTAAAGATCTCTTGATTGCAGGCAAGAATAATTCTTCAACATACTTGATACAAATAACCGTTTTCGCTTTCCAGAAGCATTTGAGAAAGATCTCATCAGAGCACACGATTTTTTTAAAGAAGAAAGCCAGTTTTCCTTATTGACGACAGACACATCTAGTTTTCTTTTTTTCTTCCACAGCTTGGGGCTTGCAATATCTGTCTACCAAAATTCTCGCTATCATTCCAAGTTCTACAAACAGAAGATGTTGAACCTGATATCACAAAATAAAATTCTGCTCTCAGTGTTTCATTCTTAGGTAGTTGACAATCCTTTCACAGTTCTTCTGTTACTCTTCTAAGTTGTTTTCAAACAAAAGTTTAGTTGTTGATATAATTTTTCAGAGTCTTATTTTCTAGCACAAAATACAACTATTGTACTATATAGTGGGGTTGTAAAAAGTGACTGAGAAACAGAATTAAAATAAAAAAGACATATATGTAAAGGAGACAGTACAAAGTCATACCAACGAAGCACTCAACTTACAGGAAGCTATCCACACCATTCTATACTTACTCTGAAAGTACAGCCTTAAGACATCAACTGTTAATTTTTTTTTTCCAACAGTAAAATATATAGTTCACTAGTCTAGTCTTTGCAATCAATGACGTAAAATACATTATTATTTTTTGAAAAAGTGAAGTTAAAATTAAATATAATACACACACAGTCTTTCATTCTAGTATATATATTTGTTCCAGTATCAGGTAAATGAATTTAATATCGCAATACCCTGTCACAACATAGCATCTGCCTTCTTTCAATAGATCTGCCATCAACCACCAAATAGCCCGGACAAGGCCCAACTCATCGGATAGCATCATTAATTCTACACTTTTTTTTTCCAACTTTCCTTCACACCAGATGAAGCCGAATTGGCGAAACTCGTAGTGTCTATAATCGTCATATCACGGTACGATTTGTTATTAGCGAGGATAGAATGCCAAGTTGGAGGTGAGTTATATTTAATTGGCCGAAACGAGAACGGCAATGAAATAACCTGTGATCAAAAGTTTAGATTTCGAAAACTGGACACAATACTGGGTATCCCTGAAATCCAAATCGGGATCAAGACTTGCGCTATAAAAAGCGAGCCGGCCGGGTGGCCGAGCGGTTTGCGGCGGTAGGCCATCGGCTCGAAGGTTCCGGCAGGGGCATGGGTGTGGAATTAACAGCTACAGTTACTAGACTGGCCCATATAAAATTAAAGTTTACCAAAGTTATAAAAAGCGACACTGTCTTGCAAAGTCAGGACGTCTCGGATTCCTACCAAGAGAGAAATTCTAGGACTACTAAGGTAAAAGAGAATTTTACGTTTCTCACTACAGAATGTTTCACAAAATTGATGTTTGATCCTTAATAATTAGGTATAATTGTCTGGACTTAATCCAGACTTAACATGTAATTGTGTGTAATGTTTATCTCACTGTAAGGCTTCCGATAATCCTGCAATAGCAACACTGTTAAAGTCGCCTTTTGGCTTCACTTCATCCATATATCTTCCATGCGATTTTGATTTACCTTAACAGTTTAAATGTCATAAACAGATAATGATGGTCCTGATATCAGGGCTGTCACAAAAGTCATCTTATAAATATATTTCAAAAATTGTTTACAGCATAAAGTACCGGCAGTAGGTTATATAAAGTTTTAGAGGTGGAACACGAGACAAATACGTAATTTCTCAGCAACATCGTTAGTAACAAAATGTCATTGGGTTCCTGGTGAAAGTACCCAAGTCCATTTTTCTTGAAATTGGGATTACATGCCTAAGGCACTAAAAAGCAATCAATGTATGACTCGTAAAATTAAGCTAATTAACAAATTCAAGACTTCATAGATTATCGTAACAGATTTGAGAAACTGTGATTTATCATAGCGATTCAAAGCCTTTAAATTGCATTTCTCAGAAATTTTGTACATGTGACGGTCATTTTTACCGGGAAGTCGACGATTTACTAAAATAATAATAAAATAAAAACTTTTGAAGAAATTGATTTTTTACTTACAGCTTCATTGCTTTTCTGTTGATGGTCTTTCAAATCTCGCGCTGCTTCTTGAAGTTTCTTCTCCATCGGAGCAAACTGTTTCTGGCTTTCTCTCAGCTCTTCGGCTATTCTTTTCTTTCTCTCACTCACCTTTAATTAAACAGATTAATTAGATAATGAAATTAACAACAACTGTTTCATTTTGCTTTACATTACATCAAAGAATATTTCTTAACTAAAGCAATGTCACCGATAAAAGCATTACTATTCTTACCTTTGAACCATACTGGTATTTTCAAAAGTTCACATTCGGATTGGTGGGATGAAGAGATACGACTAGAGATTGGATAGCGAAGAGGAGGACGATGTTGCCTTGCCCCCTCTCTTTCTCTTCTTTCGCTGTGTCGGTGAGCGCGGCTCTGTGAAGCAATAAATGGGGAAAATCATCTAAGCTTCCTTTCTTAGTGGTAATGCACATTGAAGAAAGCACTTTCCCGCGCTATTTACTGACTCCCCAGAAGGTCTATATGATGTATGACTAAAACAACAATGAGTATTCATAGCAACGGTTCTCCCTTCCACGACAATAAACGGGCAAACGTGACACAGTTATATTCTTTCGATATTACTAGTAATACGATATGAATACCATACATGAAGCGTCTAGTTTTAAAGCGAATTAAATGCCACTTTTATGATTTGAAAATAAATCGCTTTGACGTTTATTAGGTGAAGCACAATGGTAATAGGTTCAAACTATGTTCCTTTGTAAACTTGACTTCCACGATACTTAGCTGTAAGTGTGGCGAACTACACATAATGGCACGCTATTGGACATAAAAGTGACAATATACTTGATTCTGTATTACAACTAATTAGCTGATATACTAGCCCGTTAGTACGGGGTCAAATGTATATGGTAGTTATCTCACGATATATGGAAACTAAACACGCATGTTGGAAGCAGACACAGGGTAGGCATTTCTCTCATCAGGTGAATGCCCTATACCAATTTTTTATATATCTACTTAAGTAATGCTTTTGATTGAGGGAGTGCCGCATAGGCAGGTTTGGTAACCTAACAATTTCATTGTCAATGAGTTAAATGGTTTAATAATGCAAGCATAGAAATCCCGTCAAAGTTGTATCCGCTAATCATAAACATAAAATAGGTTTATTGAGTACAACTTTTGAGTGTGAATTTGCTAAGCCGACAACGCTTACGCCATTACTTGCCCATATATGACGTTACCGCCGTAACTCTTGAGCGTCTGTAGCTCCGAAACTAATCAGATTTCGGAATTTCTCTAAAGAAACTGTTTTCTTGCTTTGATAAAGGTTCGATCAGACATACTTTATACTAATACAACTCACCTCTGTAGCTTTCGCACGTAGACTGTGATACTGAAGCCACGCTTGTTTTTGCTTCAAAACTTGTACTGTTTCTAGCAACTTCTTCCTCTCTGCGAAGTGTTCAACGTCTGCTTGAAGCCTGAAATAATAATAACATATATTTATTTATTTAGAATATCATTGACAAAACAGCAGCCAGCTTTCATGGTTCAGGCGGTAACGTCGCGTACTTTAGATCGGCAATACGTAGGTTCGAACTCTACTGCCGACCATTCTGACTGAAATTTTTCGAGGTTTCCTTCTGTTTCACCAGGCGAATACCGAGATGGCGATTTAAATAAGACCCTGGCTACTTCCTTCATTCCTCTTCCCTACATTATCTCGGCTTCAGCCGAAGGTGCCTAAAGGCCATAACATGTCATCCGAAAGACAATTACGATACACATTAATTTAAAAAAAAATCACAGTTACATCAACACAATAAAAATAATTAAAAATGACATGAAGAAATAAGAACAGAAAAAAAAAAAAATATAGGAACAATCATCTTTGTACACACATACATTCTTCTAATTCCTTAAAAGCAAAATTAAAATTATGATAGAAGTCAAAATTCATTAATATTTATTTGCTGAATTTCAGTATGGTCTATTGATAGTCCAGAATCCACTCTATACCTCGCAGAAATTTTGACTGCGTAATATATTTTGGACCTTAAGGAAGTTCAGAAAAACTTGATTAGACATCTTCTGTGCGATATTTTTCAAATGAAGGATTAATATAGTAAGTCTTTCGTAGAATGTGAACCAACAAGCCTCAAAATGTAGGATTTTGGGAGCAAGAAATTCAAAGAAAAGTTCAATTTTTGCGTCAGAGAATTTGATCCGCCATTTTCCAAAATAAGAGCACATGAACATGGATATTAAAGTACATTAATTTTCGTTCAAACCATCTCAAATTCTAAACTTCCTTGGCCTAAAGGAAATTAATTAAATAAATCACAGCCATATTCAATCCACTAGTGGATGAGACCTCTCCCCGAAGGGAGGAGTTGGTCTACTACTCCCACGCTGACCAGACGGGTTGGGAGAGGAGAGCCGAAGCTCTCACTGTGATCGCCACTGTCTTTTATTCACAGCAGCTCCCCAATTGTCCTCGCGATGCTGGGTCAACACCGAAATTTTGAGCCCCCACCGGGAATCGAACCCGGGACCGCTCGCACTGAAGTCGAGCGCGCTACCGACTAGGCTACGCAGGAGCTCATATATATATATTGCGCTTTCCGTAACTTGTCTCTCCCTTTTATTTCCAATTTTAGGATAAAAAAGGATCAATGATTTTCGCTGTAATTTTGTAAGGATATTTGCGAGATACGTAAAAACTGAATAAGGCTAAGTGCGTAAACAGTCGACAATTGTTTCGTTGTTTTCCGCCGAGAAAATTCAGAAAATGATATTTGTCTTATGGTAAATCAATGAAATACTCACAGACATTCACCAATCGCGAACCACACCTTCACACTAGAGGTCATCCCCTTAACCCGACGTAAATACGCCACATACCATTTCCTTTGGGATGAATACCAACAACCCTGTTTGCTTGAAAAACCAAAGAATCTACTACTGAAACATGGAAATACACGTGTCTTATCTCATTTTATCACTCCTAAACCCAAAGTAAATACGAATATCATTTCAGCAATTTGGACTTGTATAGCGGGCCCAGATAGATGCAGATTTTCAGCTTTATAGATGAGAAGATTTTGTCCAATGTAGCAGATTTTAGCTGATCCTTTGGGGTTTTTCAATGTGTATAGATACTAAGCCAATCATAGGTTTCCCAAAAGAATCACAATGGGTAGAGTATAAAAATATTTTGTTTCTTACTGTATAGTTTGCGAAGCTTCCTTCACTAAATGGTTTCTAAGCGCCACCCTCCCCTCAAAAAAGTCAAAGCTTGTTCCATCTTTTCACAACTTATGTTTAATTTTTTTCTCTTCTCAGGTCACAGTGTATACATTCAGTTTAATCTTACACTAACACTTAAATAAAACTTTCTCATCTTATAATCTACCTTCTAATCAAGAGGTCCCGGGGTTCGATTCCCGGTGGGACACAAGTGGTTCAAAGCCCATGTAGATCTCGTCCTTAGGACGTCATCTTTATCTGATGGAATGCAATGGTAAATCACCAGCGGTTCACCTTGCCCAGGGATCTTCGGGCAGAACAGGCATCAACATAATCATTATCTTAATATGAGTATCACAATTTCGCTATGTATTATGGTTGAAGGGGCACTATGAATCTATCCTGCATCAGTAGGTTTCGTTGAATTTGTATTTATGGATATCGGAATCCTTGGCTCAAACCGAAACAGGGCAGAAGAGAAGATATGGAAAGAAAGTTGATCTGGGCTAAGTTTGTACGTAGCACCCCAGCGTTAGGATGATAAACTGAAGAAAAACCCTAGAAAAATATCAGTCAGCATGACAGACTGTTGGGTGCGAACCCAAAACCTTCCGAGGTGCAACTAGATTGTCTATTTAATGGTGTGCGTGTATCCAAACTGTCTACGGCTATAAGTTTGACCACTACTACTTTTGGTTTCGGAGCTATCTAACAATACCAATAGTGCTCAGATCTAGACGATTCCAGTGACTACTACGAGAGAATAGTGCTATCCAAAACACTGTCAAGTCAAACGAAAGTAACATTTTACTTAACTCTAACAAACGGCCTCCCGAGCTTACTGAAAAATCCAACTCTTGTTTTTTCTCTTTTTTATCTCTAAATCTTGAATTCGTGACCAAAATCATTCTTTGTAGGAAGGATGATTATAAAATTTTAACTTACAATGAACCGAAACAATCTTTCAAACAATGTCAATAAA
>JAGDQP010036655.1:0-18959 GCA_022664845.1 Lepisma saccharinum | reverse complement strand
TTATCGCTTTCCCCCTGGACTCCTCATTTGGAAACTCCTAAATCTAACTCTGTATTTACTATTTAGCACCGAAAAGTCCTCTTTTATTTTCCGTATGTCCATCCGTCAGTAAGGCACGCGAGCCTTGTCATAAAAGCAAATAGAGACAAACTGACTTTATATATATGTTAAGTAACGGGTATGTAGTTGGTCGTTGTCGATTTGATCACACCAAATCTTTTGGGACTTTGTTTTTAACTCTGTGCAGTTTTAAAATTTGCTATCCCGCTCGGTTTTTCCACTTTTAATCACCTGTTCTGATAGCCATACCAAAGCGTTGCATTAAGAGTAAATTCTGGTATGTTCAGTTTCGTTTCTTCAAAGGAGAAAAAAATTGATGTCAAGTAATCATCTTTATAATAAATGACTTAATAACAAAATTTGAATTATAAACTTCTGCCTGAATCTGTCTTCCTAGAACGGTGTCAGTTTGATCCACACTGTCATTCAGAATTCGCGAAGTAAGAGTGTTAATCCTTGAAATAGAGTTTGATATTTATTAGAACTGTAATCTAAGTAGCATGTTTGATTCGTTTACCTATTGTTATTTATTTTAGTGCCGAAAGAAGCAGATGTATGTTGAACGAGCTGCCCAGTTACAGCGAGCGTTATCGTCGCTGCAGCTGGCTAGCGATCGACGGGAACAGTCCGAGCGAAAACTTCGACTCCAGTTGGAGCGTGAGATCAAAGACTTACGAGAACAAGGCAGGGGAATGGATAGGCTGAGTAAGGAAGGTTCTGTTACTTCAGTAGGTCGTGAAGAACTGGCTGATCTCAAGCGAAGACTTCGGGACCGGGAAGAGAAGATAATGACTTTGGAAGGAGAGCTTTCGAAATGGGAGCAGAGGTACCTCGAGGAAAGTGCTCTGAGGCAAGCAGCAATTGATGCAGCCAGTATTCCAAAGTAAGTATTAAAAAATATGCAGTTTAGTAATAGTTGGTTTCTACACATTGCTCTGTAAACGTCTATAAAATAATACTCATTTTAGTCTTTGTTAGCTCAATTATAACACATTGACATTTACATGATTAAATAGCCAAATTAAGGTATATAAGCACATGTTTTTTCAGTACTCTATGAAATCTTTGTGGAAATTGCAAACACAAGTTAGCCGCGCTGTAACTCAGTGGTACGTAGCATTCGAGAAATCCTGGGTTCGATTCCAGCGGCCGACCATCCTGACTGAGGTTTTTCTAGGGTTTTTCCCTCAGTCACACCAGTCAAATGCCGGGATGGCACCTTCAACATGGGCCCTGGCCGACACCTTCCTCTCCCATATCCCTGCCTGAGCCTTAGATGCCTAAAGGCCATAAGTACAATTCAGTTCAAAGTTAAAGAAGGAAAATGACAGTAATATTCTTTTTAAAAATGAACTGTCAGCCCTCCGATGAAAAGTTTTCACTATTAATTTAATTTTCTGTTCAAATTTATTTATTACCTTGCAGAAGAATAAGAGTATATTCAGATGTTCTGGATTAGGATCAATATTGCTTTATTTGTTAGTAATTTCATCAGATCAACATTCCTTTTTTGTTATGATACTCAAATTAAATTAATACTCAAATTAAATCATAGCTCAACGTTATTTACGTTGAGCGATGATGTAAAAGGAGGGTAATTAGTGCATTTGTTCTTTCAGTCCATCGTACATATAGAAAGCAACGCTATAATGTTATGAGCGAATCAGGAGAGAGAAAAAAATGGTTCGCTTTTAATTTTGTTTTGTCAGTCTGTAACACTGCCTATCGCTTCAACAAACGCAGGAAAAAAAAAAAAATTAGATTTGAGTTCATACCCTGCCGTTTCAGTTGGCTGGCTCAATATAACCTTCCCTTTTGTATTCTATGCATTTCTATGAAATTGGGCATACCCTCTCTGATTTTTAGTATTTTCGTCACCTTTACTTTTGAATTATTTATCATCGTCCAAATTATCGTGTTACAATGTTTCTTTACAGTATTTTTTATGTATACACGCTTCCAGATGTTGTCGGAGTTACGACTGAAATTTCAAACTTGAAGCGCCTGTACTTCTTGCTCTTGGTAAAAACGACCATTAATTTTTAAACTGTAGTAGTGGGCCACGAAAGGTAGCGACGTAGGCAGAATTAAAATAATGTATATTTAAGGGGAGGGCGCTGTAAGGTGATTCTATAGGGGTGACGTTAAGTATTACGGAAGCACATTTTTAGTTAGTTTAGATCTCCCTCCTCTTCACCTTATGCTTACGTAAGACTTTTAATTCAAATTTCTTATCGTTATTTCGTAGTCAGAAAACCGCAAAAACAGCTCGTTCTGTAAAACATTAGAAGAAAATTGGTGCTTTTATGCACCTGCTTCGATATTCTGAAAAACAGGCGGTGTGTTCTGTAGAACGCGCCGTTTCAATTGGTATGCGTACGTAAACACTGAGCTTGTATTTTTCAGGCGAAGTGTTGCCAGGCGTTCTTGAGTCCGGTTGCTCAGAGATTTCCCTCCAAGTAGTTATCGCATGCATAAAGGCACTGTCAACACTGTCCACCTACTCTTCCCTTTTTCTTTTGCCCAGAATACTCGCGACACGCAGTACGTGCATAAAAAAGGGTACAAAAGAAAACATTTCGCAGCTTGCCTTCTCTTGCTGCTCGCCACAAAATGTCATGCATAAAAGGGGCCTTGTTGTGGTCTTAGTTTTATATCAGATTAGTTTTATTAGAGTAGTTGTTTTATTTAGTTTTAAATGATAACGCTCAAACATAAATGCCTTGAAGAAAAAAGCAAAATGTGTTAAGAAATTATAACCTCGTACTGTAGAGAAGACACCCTAATAGTTCTTTTGCTAAAACACTATTCACAGCCATTTAATCGTTCATCTTAATCACTTATTACATCAGATTCATCATTACGTCTACTTCTATCATGACAGTGAGCTCTGTCCCTCGTGTTTTCACAAACACAAGTTAACAACGTAAATACAATATGTCTGTCGGCCGCTCCCTAGGACAGCTTATGGAGCCAATCAGTCAGTGTTGCACTGTAGGAACATACTAGAGAAACAAAACTCGCTCTAGTTGCAGAGGCAGTATGGAGGATCGAGAAATGCGAGTGGTGGACCAACAGTTTCAAGTACTTCTCAAGTTGTTAGTTCACCCATTCCCGTAATTCTTAAAGTATGTGCTTAATTCTGAATCATTTTTTTATTTTAGGGATGCCAAAATCGCGGCCTTGGAGAAGACTAGTCAGGAAACTGAAAAATTGATTGCCGAAGCACGCACGGAGAAGATACGCCACATGGATGAACTTCATGCTGCTCAGAAGAAGGTAGCTGATCTAGAATCAAGGTAAGAATTCTAGATGTATACTAGCGTATACATGTACGTGTAATATAAGGTATTATTTGTTTTAAACTTTCGTAACCTTTTTGGTAATCTATCCTTTTCGTTTCAAGAAAAGATGTTCATTTTCCTCTGTAATTAGTGATCTGCGGTTAGAGAAGCTAGTAGTGAAGGGAGATTGTTTCCCTTAAATAGGCCCTTCAAGTGTGAGCTTTATAATTACTTATTGAAACATCTCACTTCATAAAATATGTTTTTACATTAAAATTCTTTCTTGTGATTGAAGAGGTTTCTTCCTATAGGTCAGTGTGGAGAGAATTTAGCATTTGCTTGACAATGGTTTCAAAACCTGACTCGAAATATCATTTAATGCTGTATTTGTGTGGTGCCAGTCACAATTGACAGGTAACAAACAACGATTACATTTAAAACTATTGCTGGTCCATTCTGAAGATTGGCGTTAAAATTAATCATGGGAAATTTTGAGTCATGTAAAGCATGTATACGTTATATTGTTATTTATTTTCATCTTCATTGTTCAGATGCTTATCAGAATAATGGAAACACCTGAACGAAAGTGCAACTTACCAGATTAATATGGTGTCGGGCCACCTTTCGCCTTCAGAACAGCCTTGATGCGACGTGGGATGGAGGCATAGAGGTCGTGAATGGTAGCAAGTGGAATATTACACCATTCCTCGTGTAGGGCATCGGTCAGTTCTGTGAGAGAGGATGGAGGTGGAAATCGTCGCCGGAGTCGTGTTTCCAAGATGGACCACAGATGTTCAATTATGTTGAGATCTGGGGATTGGGCGGGCCAGGGGAGGTGTTGAACTTCATCCCGATGTTCCTCAAACCACGCTGCAACAACTCCAGCTGTGTGAATGGGTGCATTATCATCCTGGAATATGGCGTCATTGTCCGGGAACAACATCCGGACCATAGGATGCAAGTGGTCTCCTAAAATTGCGACATAATCGTTGGCAGTGATGCGTCCGCGAAGTGTGACCACAGGACCCAATGAAAACCATGATATTGCGGCCCACAGCATCACCGTGCCGCCGCCATGTTTCACAGTTGGGCGGAGACACTGCAGATCATACGCTTCTTTGGGCGTTCTCCACACATAAACACGGCCCGTGGTTTGGAATAGGGTGAATGGTGACTCATCCGACCATACCACACGTTTCCAGTCGTCAACGGTCCAAGTTGCATGGTCGCGGCACCATTTGCGGCGTGCTAAAGCGTTCTGGTCCCTGATGAGAGGTTTGGCCCGTGCAACACGACCCCGTAAGTTCATGTCATGTAATTCGCGGCGGACTGTGATTGTCGAAACAGGTTGGGGGAGGTGCTGATTGAGTTCCTCCGTCACTTGCGCCGCAGTGGCACGACGGTTCCGCGTGACAATGCGCTTTAATACCCGGCGTGCCCTGTCACTGATGCTTTTCTTCCGCCCACTGTTCCGCTTCCCCGATGTGGTTTTCCCGTGTGTTGTGTAGGCCGTCATCACCTTCGACACTGTCCCTGGCGACACACCTAACACACTAGCCACTGCCGTCACACTCACTCCACATAACCGCGCACCAACAATTTGCCCTCTTTGAAACTCTGAGAGGTCTCCCATTTTACACTACCTCCGTCTGCTGCAGCCACTGCACACTCCTGTTCCACGACGCCTGACGTAGTATGGAGACCGACCTAACACACCACCACCAGCAGTCCGGCGCTGCGGTCGCCACGACACCACTGCCAACCCATACATCTGACGTGTTGCCAACTACAGGTGTTTCCATTATTCTGATAAGCATCTGTATCTCTGTGGTCTTAAATTCATAGATCTCCTTCATAACTAACTTGAATGGAGTGGTCTGTATTGGTGATCTTTACATTTCACTGTCGTATTTCCATTACACTGGTTAACACTGGTAATGGCTTCGATTAGTGAAATTGATTTTTGTGGATTCACTTCCGTTCCATTTTGTTGATTCACGGCACTGTAGGTTACGCTGGTACCGTGTTTTACATCCTCTCTTCTGTGTCTAGATGAGCGCGACCAGCATAACAATGTGCTCTATTCTACAGCACTTTACGGTTGAGTACCACGAATGATATTTCTTCTAGGTAGCCACCTCAAGAAGTGAAATTGCCAACCGTATGTAAGACGCAATACGTCACAACTTATCCATAGCAACGGCTTTTCCTTCTATAAATAGAAGGCGTGACTACAGTCTTTTGAAATTACGACTATTGTGGAAGATTAACATTTGTCAAAAATAGATTTGGGAACCCTTATTGCCGAAGAAGTCTAAAAAAAGTGATTAGAAATATTCTTGTATGAGCAGTATGATTATTAGGAGCAATAACAGTTTATTGTTGTTAATTAATAGTAAGGAAATTTTAAAATATTACTGTAAGAAAGTACTGCTGTATAACATTCTTCTCATTACGGATTTCTGTTTCCTTTTTCAGAGTCAAAGATCTGGAATCAAAATTAGCGGAACGTGATGCCATGATCCGAGTGTTACAGAAACATGCGTATGACAAGAACGTGTCATATCCAAGTCTGTTAATGCGTTCGCCGCACCACACACCACACCCAAGTATGCATGGAAATTCGGATCTTGGCTTAGTTCTTGGCTCATCGAGTCATGAGGACCGCAGTAAGTACTATACTTTACTGTTAATACAGTAACCATGTGTTACTTCATTGTTTTTCAGGTGACGCTGATTTAAAGATACTCTTATGTTCTCGCTGCATTTCTACTAAACGCAGGAAGGAAAATAAGTATTCAAGAAAATTACAAAAGTCTGGCGGCAATTTTTTTTCCTGGTCTTTCTATTCTAAACTTACTTTTCATTGCGTATGATTCTATCTTGAGGAATTTCACGGTACAGATTTAAGAGTAAAGGAAAGGCATTTCTGGTGATTTTGTCACAGTCGGCACTCAGAAAACAAAATGAGAAGTTGATGGAAAATAGAATGTTTCCGTAACTTTTTCAGTGTATTTGGTTGCTATTAACTAAATATTGGGTAAAGGCTTCGAAGTGCCCGCACGTACTTTGATCACGCGTTGTCCGTGGCCAGTACGGTTATGTGATCGTGAAGCTGATCGCGCTACTTTCTAATTTACCATCTCTTCATTTGTGCCTTTCTAATAATGTTGATTCAGTTGACAACTTGTTCCTCTCTGTCGTCTAATCTTATGAAGAGCACTGCCCATTTCTACTTCGCTTGTTTTGTTTTTGTTAAACATTTTGGACTCTTGTTTATTATTATTATTATTTTATTCGTGACTTACAGAGATCAAAAGTTTATTTCGTTACTTCTGTTAATTTACAATAAAAATAAGATCTAAAATTGTAAATTACGGATATTAACTGGTCGTATTATATACATTTCATGTAACGGCGATCTGTTGTTGCGCTAGGAATAAAGTTCTTAGATTTCCACGTACTTATTGTAGGTTACCCCATTTCGAATTTAACACATCTGTGTTTACCTGTACATACAATATTTTCATAATTATTAGCCTTCATAATTCTTCTGTTTCGCTACACATGGAAGACATTTATGGCTGTAATCACTCAGACTGCCTTCTTCGGCTTCTAGCAACAGTTACAAAACAGGGACAGCGGAGTAATTTAAAAATCGTGGGTGTTACAAGTGAACTCGAGCGTTTCGATTAATAAATAATTAAAATCTTTCCACATTCTTACATTTATTAAACATCACAAACAATATAATCTCACAGGAACTTCATAGTACCTACACACTTAAATTACATCTGTACGACGATCTGAAGACGAAGCGAGAGCCGCTCAGAAAGGCCTAGAAAGTTCATAGTGAAGACACTTATACATAAGAGGACATTGAAAACGTACTTGAAGGTGACTCGTAATAGTTAAACGTTTTGTAATTGGGCCTTTTGTGTGTTTTAAATGGCTTAGTTAAAAAAAAAAATTATATTGATTGATTTTGTTTTGCATGAACACTTTAAAAATGGTATTGACTACGAAATTGGGGTTAATATTTTTGATGAGGTTTGGTTAAAAAGACCGGAATTAAAACCTTAACATGTAACATATTACTTCATACAGATATGCATTTGCATTTGCTGGGACAAGTATAAATAGGTGTCATTAAGTAGGAATCGGGACATATTAATAATAATAATAATAATAATAATCGGATTTACAAACCGGAATTTTGTTTATTTATACTCAAAGCCTTGTTTATATTCTTTTCAAACTTTGGATCTTGTAGCGTTGTAGATTTAGTGTAAGTATAGACCAGTAGGTTAGGTTAAATAAACATAATCGTAGCCAACTGAACGAAACCAACTTGATTTACCAACTGTGTAATAACATCTCTGAAATATAGTATTGCCTTTATTATATAACCATGTATTTAATCAGTCATTCGTGAGTCAGTATACATTAACATCAAGTTCTTTTACTAGGAACATCATCAACTGTTTCACTGTTGAGAATAGAAGCCATCGTATGTTTATAACTATATAAACAAGTGGTGATAACGCTTCCTGTATATTATTAGTATCCTGTAAAACAGTTCGTATTAACTCAGTAAAATATTAACATAATCTTCATGCTACACTTAGTAAATAATGCTCCTTCCATCGACCAACGTAAAGATATTTCAGCCTAGAATCATCTGTAATATCGACGTTCATGTACCGGCATATTAACAAAACGAAAAGCAATGATCTTGCAATTCAGAGTAATGGGCGTGTCCTGTCCACACATCAGATCTGAGCGGAAACTTGCTTTAAACTTCTTTGTCTTTTTATGTGATAAATAAATCAACAAAACATATATTTATTTTTTTTTTCGGAACTTTCGTTAATAACGTGTCAGACATACGTTATAAAAGTCTTAAAACACGGTATAGATTTTTACTTTATTATTCAGTATTTGATAGAAGTTCGGAAACCGATGTTTAAAAGAGAAGTACGAAATTGATCTTTATGTTCCTGTTTTTCTATGCTTATACGTAGTAATAAAGTGCATTGTTTTCACCACAGTATTTTTCATACCAACAAATGCTGTTAGATTTTCTGTTACTTTTGTTTCCTTGATAGGTCCGGTAACAACAACTAGTGTGTTCTCAACGGTGAGCAGCGTTTTAAGTTCCTGTTCGTTGACAACAAGTGGTCTATCATCATCAACATTCACCAGCAGTTCTTTACCGAGTTCCGCGAGCAGTAGTACAGCGCTTGGTTCCTGTTCATACACGAGCAGCGAAGCCTCCAAATCTGTGTATCCATCTGGTTCTCTAGGACTTTCTAGTAGCACGCTTGTATCTTCCATCAAGTATACGGGGGCTGGAACCAGCAGATCCACCAACAAAAGTTTCGATGACACTCAGAAGTCATTGGATGATCAGCTGAAAGAGTTGGATTCCCAGCTTGATTCCCAGTTGCTTAGTAAGGTGGGAAGATTATTACTATTATGAACATTACTTTCTCTCTCTCTCTTTCTTTCTCTTTTAATTAGCTCCATCATGGTTTGTACATGTTATGAATTTGTTTTGTTTTATCTTAGAAAAGGTAATGATATGCACGTAGTTAGTTTTTGCAGATGCATGACTAATTTCATACACAAAGTCATTCAGTAAGAGGGATGTAAACGTGATCATCAGTGTTAATGTAAAATATCAGTATTTATGTTTGATAAAGAAGCAGAGGATTGTGTTCGTGTTACCTTTGGGGCAAGTAATAAATTGTTTGATTGTGAACGTGTGTTGAGATGTAACGGATATTAGTGTGTTTGAATGTTTGAAATAGAATTATTCCGTGTGTGTGTTTGTCTATATTATGACGATTGCTGTGTATAAGAAATGTTAATGATCTTGTGTCTAATAGAACCAACCATATCTGGACATGAAAAGAAAATCGATTTGAACAAAACAATTGTTCCTTCAAAGCAACAAGCATTTCAGGTAGTTGATTGCATCACTTTCAATGTTCTTTGCACTTCGTTAGAACTAGAGCTCACATTTCACTGTGAGTGGTAGGAGAGCTACATAAGTTCGCGCCCTCGTGATGAACAAAATATAAAACACCCATATCAATAAAATAGAAACAAATATAATCTTCAAAGTACAATCTGTTACGTTCTATAGGATTTAGTAATCTTTCAGCCAAATTTTCGATTCCGGTCCGTTACCACTCATCGGACTTCGAGGCAAAGAACCCCCGATTTCGACCTTCTTTAGGTTCCATAAGGTTCTTTCGCGGAGAACTACTCAATCGACCGGAATAAATAGTAGTCGGTGGGCGTGCAAGGTCTGGTGAATAAGCTGGACAGGGAAGATTTTTTTTTTCTGAGGGGAGTCACATCGAGAGTATGGATCAGAATGCTATTCTTCTAGAGGAAGCTCCTTATCCGGTTGATTGAAGCCAGGTACTTTTGGACTAGAGCTTTATACATGCATCGAGTTGTTGGCCAGTAGGGATCAGCGTTGATGATGCGACCATCTGGAACTAATTCAAAGTGGATCACCCATACAAACATCAACAACTTGTTCTCGAATCTTACATGCTTGACCACGGTCACCGGGGTTCATCCACTGGTTTCTGCAGTGTGGAATGCGGTAAAAGATCCATTTTTCATCCCACATTACAATTCACTTGGTCTCAAGTCACCAAACCTCTAATGGAGCAGCTGAGAGCACACGTCAACCCGCCTTTGAGCTTGTGCTTGGGTCAGCATAGGGTACCACTCTACAGCGCCTGTTGATTTTACCAGGGCTTGACAAGTTTTCGATGCGCGGTAGCAGTTGAAATATCCAGCTTACTCGAATCTGCACGTGCTTGTTTGAGTACTCGCTTCGATGGTTTGGCCTTCGACTTCTGGATTTACAGTTATGGGTCTTCCGGAACCTGGTTGATCTTGAAGGTTGGTGTCCCCTTCATTGAACCGCGTGAACCATTTTCTGATGGCAGTTCATCCGACAGTACCTGGACCATCACAGCACGAATTTCAATAATGGTGGTTTTTAGTTCTAGTCTCCCCCGCTCCCCCTAACAACTTTTCTCGGCAATTTTTCATCCTTGTTCAGAAAAGAAAAGTGTTACAAGGATATTGAATCGTGACAAGTGAATAAGGACTTCGAAATTACGATAAAAACTTCTGTATGTAAGTATATTTGCACAGTGGGAAATGATCAGCAAGTGCAGAAACAAAATCGAGAAAAAGGGCGCCAATAGGAGGGGTCGAACTTAGTTAACATCCTGGTAATATAAACTTTATTCAGATTACCATTCCTGATGGTGCAGTGGCAAAATGCGAATCGGCCGTGAATTAGTATAGTAGTTTTTTACCTTTCGTATCTAATAATTCAAATTTAAATTTCCCTACGTGTTTCCTTAGACTCACAGTGCGAATGCCGGCATGCTGTCCAAAATAGAGATGCTAGGCTCTCCTCCTCCCTCTTTTACTAGAAGGTTATGATCATGGAGAAGTGACGTCCGTCAGTCTGTAGACGGACGTAGGCAGGACAGTAGATAACAGTATAGCATAGGCATGCAAAATTAACTAATTATCCTGTCTATTGGGCTATGAATATTCAAGTCGTGTTTCTCAAATAGTAAAGACTTGATGAAAAGTTTACTTCGAAGTATAGGCGTCTAAAAGCTCTACATGAAACTGTCATTTGATATTTACCCAATTCAGTGTGTTGTCCATGCGTGATCAATATGAACCATAGACCGATTGTATTGTTGAACAATGTATCTTCTTACTTAGAAAATAAATAAAATAAAGAAGCGAGCTGGAGCATGATGCATGTGTATGCATGAACATTCTTTTTTTAAAGCCATTTTCGGTAGTGTCGTTTAGTTGAATGTTGTCCAGTTGTTATCATCTGTTATTTTGTTCGGAAATATATTTAATAATGTGAAAATTACAGTTCTGGATAAAATTCAAGTAAATTCTATAGGGCAGATGTGTTGGCGGAAGATGAAATAATTTTCTTTTGCTGTGTAGAAAAGTGTTGAGTGCAATTTTGAAATTGTATAATGCATGTTAGCCTTTTTTATTGGAGTTATTTTAAATTTCATTATGAGGACTCGGATTTCATGCTAGGAGACAAATAAGATGTATGCGTAGTTATTATATTGTTGACTATATTATGCCTTTTTTTCCTCCCTATGGCGATTGTTACATTAATCACACACTTTGTCATGTCTTTGCACATACAGTACATAACACATGCAACAAATTTGAACTTTGTGTTTTGCCGCGAGAGGAAAGTAGGTGTTCTTTTAAAAAAAAAAAGCATACACTGATTCCGAAAATGAAATCAGAAATCTGCTATCACGTACCGATTTTTCTGGAAAAGATATGCCATGTATACCACTTAGCGTATATTTCATTTAGTGAGCAATATATTGTTATTCATGAAATACCAAGTAGCAACATACCCGACACTTGGAAATGACTCCAGTACAGTACAGGGGGAACCTGTAAGTGGATAAAATACAGATCATGTACCAAACTTAATAATTTGTATTGGAAAAAAAAAAAAAAAAAAAAAAAAAAAATCTAGCAAAAAGCTTGAAGTGTACTTACACGTTAAAAAGATTTCCTGGAAACTTTCCGTTTGTGGGTGGATCTTCTTGTAGGAATGTCAGCAGTAGTCTGCCAAACGATTTGGTGATCTTCTTTCCATGGCAGCGATTTCTTGGTGAAATCGCTCACTATGTTCGTTGCTCACAGCTCCGAGATTAGGTGGGGAAAAGTCCAAATAAGAATGCAGGAAATGTAGTTCGAGCGACATGTTGCACCTCCTAGCTTTGTAACTGCCTGCCGTGTGTTTCGTCAGTTCTGTGTAATTGTCAGCCCTGACGTTACCCAAAAAACTGTTGCATACATCTTGGAAGGCAAGCTATCTGATCTCTCAGTATCTGTCTTTCATTAGTCACGAATCTGAAGCCTTTAATTTTCGCATTACTAATCGCAGGAAATTTTAACGTCGCATTACTAATCGCAGGAAATTTTAACGGTAAGAATTTAAAACCCCTGCCATCCTTGCCCATTGCTTACACAAAATTCTTCATGAAGTCCAATTTCAGATGGAGCGGTGGTAACAGCACACTGTTTTTGTGAGCAAGGAGTTCATGCGACACATTTTTGTCACCAGGAATGAAGCTGCCTCTTGAAGGCCACTGTTTTACTACATAATTGTCTTTTATTGCCCTACTGTCTAAGCGAAACAAGAAACCAATATGTTGTGTAACCAGTCTGCATTCCCAGAACAAGCTCCAGAACTTTTGAGATCGCCACAGACTTTCCATTTGTGGTTCGAATAGTCAATATACTTCAGAAGTAGACATATGTTCTCGTAGGTTTCTTTTGACTGAACGGAATGGGCCACTGGTATAGACGGTTTCTCGTTACCGTTATGCAAGAGAATAGCTTTAAGACTCGTTTTTGAGGAATCGATATAGAAAGCCCGTCATTCTTCCGGATTATGAATCATTCCAAATTCTGTAAGCAGCCCATTTATGTCATTACAATATACCAGACTATCTGTCATTGAGAAAACAGGAAAGACTAAGATGTCATTTACAGAATTATATACTAGTGTTTGGTTGTAACTGGCATTTTTCTTTCAGGTAATTCAGCTTGCTTTTTTGAAAGATTTAGATCAAGATCTTTCAATTGTGCCAGTGGCTGTGAGGCTATGATGTAGATGGCGTGTAATCAAGATCTTCGCGATCTGTTGGTTTGTCACTACTATCTTCTGTTTCATCTTCCAGTGTCCACTTCTGCTGGTGGTTTTGGAACTGGAAGAGGCTCAGAACGCGGAACTGGGTGCATTCCAGATTCCAGATTTGGATATGAAACTGTTTCGATTTATTTGAGATTCCTGTTACTTTCGTTAAACAATAGTTGTAATCTGTTATGTGGTCTAGGTTCGCTCCACAACTGTTGTACGGCAAATGCCATACCTGGGTGAGCTCCATGCCACCAGCCTCTTAAATAGCGGGAGCAAGTGAGCAACAGTTCTGTGGTGCCCAACACTTACCCTCATCTAACTGATTTCAAAATAGAACTCGTGTGCCTTTTTGACGAGGGGGAAAGGGGATGTCTTTGGGACTTAGTCGTAAACTCACCACAGATATAAAAGAAAAGGTTTGGTGAATTAACACACTTACAAGACATCGCTGAACACAAGAAACACGCGAACATGTACAAACAGTATTCTTCACGTAAGGGGGTTTGCACTACACACACTGCAGGAACAGACACTGCGTGATCGCACTTGCGACTGACTGACCACGATACCTTCACCACGTGGCTATCTACCCCTTCTCTCTTCACCCCTCCCCTCTCTGAATTGTCGATAACAATAGCCCTAGGAAAAGGCTGTGCTGATAAGCGCCGCGACAACAATAACATACAGTTGTGCTGATAAAATTTTACGTTTCAAGAGAAAATCTTAGGTGATAGCGAAGAGCGGTTTTCACTATCGTCATCAGGGCACTGAAATATATAGGAATCATATTGTTTTGTTCTGCGGCAATTTTCATTGTCGCACAGTGTAATTAAGGCTTACGTGAAACCTTTAACAGAAAGTATCAACAAATACAAAGACAAGGAAGATGAGCCGGTAATTCAATGTTAGTCTTTTGCAGATAAAGATAGAAGTGAATTTTCGTTTTTAATCTTTCAGCTGAATCCTGTGCCGTTTTTATGTTATCTGCGAACCTCATGCTTTCAGAATTCATAAATTTTGTAATACGTCAGAAATTTTCCTTATAAATGGATGACATCGTCTATCCACAGTATTACGCATATACGTTTATAAAAAATCTAATGTAACTTGGAATGCAATCGGACCTCGCATAACAGGTAGTGTCATGAAGTACTACTGCAATGTTTTATTCCAAACAACTCAATATGTTGGCAACATTGTGATGATTGTTATAGCAAAAATGCTCCGTGTGATGTATCTGGTGGTGTTACATTTCCAGTAAAAACATTCCTTGCCGACAGTGCCCAAAATTAATGGCTATACTATGCGGAGAATGTCTAAAATCAATATGCACAAAATTTAAATTAAAAATTGGCTTAACTGACCGCAATTCTTATACTACTCTTAATACCAATTTTTATCTTGAGTGCTTAATAAAGTATTATTAAGTGCGAAGTATTATTTATTGCTTGGGGTTCACGCGAATCGCCGTTAGCAGTTGACGTAGATTTCCGTATCTTAGTACCGAGCAACCATAGCTCAGTTGGTAGAGCGTTGGCATAGCAGTCGAAAGGTTCTGGGAAAGATTCCAATAGCTGAACATCTTGGCTGAGGTGTTTCCAGGGTTTTTCCTCAGTCAGCAGGCTAATGCTGGGATGGTACCTACAAATTAGGCCCTGGTCGACACTTCCAACATACTCCCCCCACCGTATCCCCACCTGAGCGTGAGATGCCTAAAGGCCATAAATAAATTAAAATTCCATATCTTAGTAGTAGAAAGGTGAAGTAACATCAGTATATGTGTAAAATAAGAAGGAAGTTCACGAAACCGAAGAGAAAAGTGTAGCAACTCTCCTATTCGGAATTTTATACCAAGTGTTCGAGAGAGGTTGCTGTAAGATTCTGATCGGGATTAGTTTTCTCTTGAGCAAGACAGATGCTGGTTTCATTTCCTATAAAGTGTCAGTAGTCACTTCCTTACTCAACAGATTTTTTACAGAAGAGTGAACTCAAAATACTGTTGGTAACTATAAGGGTAGGGGTAAGCTTATCTATCAAATTTAGTATAGACGTATATACAGTATATATATATATAGATATTTCGGTAGCAAATTGACAAACGTTCGAAAATCGACAGAGGATATATCAATCCTGCCCGAGAATACCTGAAGTAAATCATCGAGGGTACGCTTCAACCTTCATTGACGCTTCCTGTGAAGTATTTTTTATTTCGAAAACCAGTGTGCTTTTGAAATTAAAATAAATACCTCCTATTAATCCTTCGGGTATCTATTGGTGGTGCTGTTGCTCCAGATAAGGCATAATTATATTGAGCAAGTTGGTTTTATTCATACACGATGATTGATTATTTTTTCGTATATTATTGAGGCAGTTATTAACTAGAATACTAAATGTTGAATAATGATTAATGTAAAGCAAAAGTAAGACCTCGCATGGATATCCGTGTCCATACTTTAAAAAAAATGTGTGCAGTGTAGAATTAGTTTTTTTTTCCTCCAGAATATTAGCATTGGAGTAATTATTTGCAGTTGTTTTCATTGTTTCTTTGTGTGAGTTGTGTTCTTGCTTCTGACCTACACCCTTCTGCACTTATAACGAATCCTTACAAAGCATGCAGTGTGTTGTGCTGTGTGCACTAACCTAACAACCTCCTCCTAGATCCAAACTTTCCGCTACCAGATATGTGCTTCTTCTTTTCAGCGGGGTCTTTGCTGTTTTCCAGGATTCTCTAATCCAGGCACTTCGCCGCGAAAAGGAAAGATTCCCAAACCATTACTGGCGAGTGTAGGCCAGAAACCTCTGTCCCCGCATCTCCTTGATCCTTTGCTTCAAGGGCTTGTTCCCAACCGATACAACACAACTGAGAGTGGCCACTCCGAAGAAATCCTGTTACTGGAGAAGCAAGGCCGAACCTCCCAGCAGCAGCGGATGCAGGAGACCAGCCTGAGTAGCAGAGACAGCTGTTCTACTGTGGGCCACAAACTGCCTCCGTGTCCGCGAGCTCCTCAATCTCTTCCCGCGCCTCGTCGTACTCGTCGAGTTCCAGGTAGCCGGGAGCCCCAGCGTTTGGGAGAATATGGAAGACTGAGCGACGGTGAAAGCGGTGGCAGGAAGACGCCGACTTCTAAGGAGATGATGAAACAAAAGGACAGAAGTGGGGAAACTTCTCCTGTTACAAAATTTGAATCTCGAGGGGGGAAACTGAAGCTGTTTCCTAGTCCCAAAGGTAGAGGATCTCTCAAAGATGACAAAGTGGAAGAAAGGTCTTGCAGTATAAAGGAAAGACTAGGTGGAAACAAATATAAAATTCAGTTATAAGCTTCTTCTCACAACCCAGTAGAGGTAAAATAAGTGCTTTTCTCCTCCGTATGATTTATTTATTTAAAAAGAAAATTCAATGTAAACAGTGAACTATTGTATATAAACGCCCCATATGCTTGTAAGAAAAGGCTGTGTAGAGTAATGGATTTTTATAGTGATAGTATCATTTTAGTTGAAATTTTTTACTTGCAAATTGAGTTTTCGTAGATGAATTCTTAAAAAATATTTGTAAAGTATTTATTATGGAAATATAATTTGTTGGACCTAAATTCCATCCATCTCCATTCGGATGTGAATGAAAGGTATTGTTCCAAGTTCTAGTCTGACGACTAATGTAAAATACTTACTGAGTCAGAAACTTAATTATTTAGATCTGTAATCTTGGCAAATGCACGAAATATTCTTTTCTTGTAGTCTTCCGTAATGATGATCTGGATGATAATTATTTGAATCTTTGATATTAGTTCAGCACAGTACCTTTAAGAAGCAGTTCCCAAACGAAATATTGAAAAAAAGAAGAAGGAAAGAAAGAAACCCAGTGATTTCTAAGAGATGACAAATTATGAAGAAGTCCATCTGACATTAGTTTTGCATTCTCTACGATCTTGTCAATGAATCTGTAATAGAATCTCTTTAAGAAGATAAATTAGGTAATAATTTCCTATTGTTTCTGAAACCGATGTCTTGAAAGTAGATTTTTGTAGAACTTCTAAAAATACTTTCACAATACACGTCACCATGTGTGCTGTGAGATTTTACAATGCAGTCTAGGAACTTGTTCCGTTTACGTTCCTTATAACTTAAAAAAATAAAAAAACTCTTAACATTATCATAGATTCAATGTTTAGATCTGAATGTGATATACTTGTTGTTTATTATTACTGTTTCTTAATGAAATGCGTTGTTGCTAAGAACTTTTGTTACTTGGTATTCTTTTAGACTCTTTTTCCAATACGCTGTCACTACCAGTTTCAATCAGCATGATTTTTACAGACTGTTTTTATTATTAATGAAATCTAGACAGTCACCGAAAGTGTTGAATTGTTTTTTCAGCTCTCTTTTTTTTATATCTGACTTATTTGTAAATGAACGAATATTATAAGCAAATGGAAGTTATTTATGTACATGAAATGGAAACTATATAGTTACGTTGCGTATACCTATCAATAAGGTATAAAATTGCCATACTCAAAGTCTTAAATGACATGCGTACTGATCTTATAAATACACATACTTCTAAGCTCCGTTGTGTATTTTCATGTATTTAAAACTTTGGACGTAACTTATGATGTACATTGTAAGAAAATACCGTAGATTTTAGGAAACTTTTCTCATGGCATTATACTGACGCATAACAGAGCAAATGCGTTTAAGAATAGAAGTGCTGTTGTCCTTAGGATTCAAATGATTGTACCGTATTTAAACATTCTGTAATATCTCATCTTTCAAGAGGCCACTGAAGTAGTCTTTTTGAAAACGATTCAGTATATAAACTTACTTATTGATTGGGTGTTGGACAATGAATAAAATTGTAAAGGAAAGATAAAACGTCTTCCGAGAACTAAAATATAAAGTGTATTAGCTTTCCGTATTGGTTTATTGCAAGTACAATGTTACACAGAATTTTAACAGTCAAAGAAGAAGAATGTATCTTAATTTGGTGTTCGTTTCCGAACGAAAAGTAGTGTGAATGCAAGTGCCTTACTACCTTTGTAAGTACGGTAATTATCGTACAACGGGTGCTTCCATTAAAACGTATAGCGATAGATACGTTTTTATGGGTAAAATGCCTTCGTCTTTGTTGTGCTTCCATATGATCCAGTGTGCCATCATAATTCTATTTCATCAAGTGCCAAAAGTCATTCATAATCTTATTGTAGCTGTGGGAAGAAGCAACTTCGTTATTTCTTTAAGGTATTCAATTTTGTATTGTGTTGCATACCCATTTCTTATTACTTAAAAACTTTTACATGACTTCTTTATTATCTTCAACTGTAATTTTTAACTAGTAGGACAAGACCTGAGTACGTGCATGCTTAAAACAAAGGCTCTGTACTACCGAGTTTATTATTGTTGATTAATTTAATACTCAAGACTTCGTATTGCCGAAATGGCATTTCTACTTAACATGTAGTGTTTGCTCTTTACTGTACGATACTCGCAATTGCTATCTGTGCGAAATAAAATTTGAAACAGATCTGCAAGGGAAACATTTCATTCAGAGATGTTGAATATTCATTAAATGCTAATTGTGTAGTGAATACTATTTTCAGACATTTCGAAGGAAATTATCCTGTCTTCCAATTCGGATGTTTGTAAAGGTGACTTATTTTACTTAACTGTATGAGAGTCCTTGATTAGGGAATGTGTTGTATGTCCAGCATTGTTTTACGGTACTGTTCATTTTTGTTTGACATCAGTCTCAAGATCAAATTGTTTACAAATGTAATTTTGTATAGTGCAATGCAATACCGAGTTCTTTTGTGTGTTACCGGCTTGTTTTTTTTCTGTTGGTGAAAACTTGGTACACATTGGTAAACTTC
>JAGDQP010036654.1:0-18960 GCA_022664845.1 Lepisma saccharinum | reverse complement strand
ATGTTTATTCGCTATCGTATTTTGCTAGATTTGAAGCTATGTTGATCTTAATGGGTTGGCAGACCATGCTCCCCAAGAGACCCCTTTGGCAGGTAGCGCTCACATCCAGGACATGCTAATTTTATCGTGGATAGGTTATTCGCAATGAAACTGCATGAGACCGAGGTGAAGAATGCGCTCTGCTAAACTCTTGTGGAGCCAGTAGGTGTAAATAAGTACTTTTAATGTCCCTTACGTATAGGTCATACTCGCGTGACATACGGGTGTTATACGGAGCTCGGGTCCACCGAATTGTAATGAATGCAATGCTCTTTTCAGTATTCGTAAGACACTTACAGACTATTCTGGCTATTATTACCCCCAAAAAATGCTATAGCAACGCCAACGACATGACGCTACTAGTAGGGGATGATTCTGATATGATATATAAGATTTTTCATGTGTATGAGACAAGTCTATTTAAGATTATAGTATATACTTAGTAAGCTGTTAGATTATATCTTGTGTAGCATTTTATAAAATGGACTGTAAACGCCTCTTTGCAGCCTTTTCGTTTTTATTTTTATATTATTACACCGGCTTTAGTTATTTCGTTTCTAATCCTATTCGCCCGACCTTCAATTTCTATTTGAGTTTTATTTCTTAACAGTGAAGCTGAAACGTGACGAAGACAAGTGGTTTTCCCGTATGTATGTAAGCAGTAACGTTATTACTGCGCATACAAATAATTTTATCTTATGTTCGTAGGGTTTTTGATTAAATTTGAGCAGAAGGGAGTGTTTAACTTCCTGTCACACTATTCAGAAAAGAGTTCCTGGCCCAAAAACGAATTTTCCTGTGGCGCTACAACCAACTTAACCCTTTCGTTGAGTCTTTGTGACTACTTCAGTTTCCAGAAATCAAAACTCAACTCTCTGGTCACAACTGTAGGAACTCTCTCTAATTTGAACTCCAAGGGGGATACAAAAAATGTTTGAATTATCCTAAATTCGATTTAACAAAAGTATGCATTAGTGGCAAAAATCAATAAAACAAAACTACTTCATATTGCATAAAGAAAAATAATGAACATGCAATGAATCTTACATTAAAAACTGCCGTATTTGCTGCATGGTCCTATAACAATATTCCTCTCGCAATGATTAAGCTACCAGTACAAGGAAAACATATTTTCATAAGTACAGGTATTAAGACACAATCTCGTAATGAATCTGAATATATTGTAAAGTGACGTGGATTATGCAACGTAGTATGCGTAAAAGCACGTGCTTTTATTTGTAAATAAATAGTGGAAGATGGAGGAAACCGACAACAGCAACCGAAGACGGCCGAGGAAGTAGATGACGTCTAGAAGTTCAGAGTCAGCTAACCTGAACAGAATAAAAGGCGTCGAGCCGCTCCAAGAAGCCACTATTCTGCTATGGGAAAAGTCAACTCTCCCTCACCTTGGTCGTACCTGCTACGAGGTAGGCCATCCTATCATCCCGCCTTATCTGCTACGGGATGGGACTTGGCAAATACCACTATGGCCCCAACCTGCTACGAGGCTGAGGGCTTCCTTTCTCGGCCAACGTCAACAGTAACCCAAGGAACTATTTGAAAAGAAAGTGATTATGATACAAGTATATCTCAAACATAAGTCTCCATAGTTGTGTACGGGAGACGCTTTTTATTAATTGACTTGTATTTTTAATAAAAGGTGAAGGGATAAAATCCAAACAACGAACCTTTTATTGTTCTACCTGCTCTACATACCAAAGAACAAATTATTGAGTAACGGCGCCAGACTCAGATAACTGAGCGTTGCGGAGGCAATTAAGGTGCACTCACAAGGAAACATTATGATATGTATAACATTAGCTAGCTCGTGATATGTTTGCTTCGGTTTGTATATTTTTACACGGTTGACAAAATCTTCCATTTAATTTACTGCAGTGCAAGTCAAAAGACTTTTGTTCTTACGAAACATTGGCTAGTAGAAGAGAGGGTTTTAGGGCGTAAACGTGCACACAAAAGGGTGCACCATTTCACATCATTCAGCAGAACGTAAAGGCTGCATGGCAGAAAAAAAAAAAACCTCTTTTCTACTGCTGTCTCTGGATCTGTAAACTAGATGAATTTGCATTCTTCTGTTTGCTATTTGAACATCACTATAAAAATCGAAAAGTAAGTGTCTGAGCCATTGGAATTTACAAATATTTCCTTCCCTTCTGAATTAGTACAATCGTGACTTCCAATTATCCAAATGAAACGGTCGAAATACACATGAATTTTTAACTTAATGACCGTAAACAGGCTGACAAAGCCATTACACTTAGTTTTACTGAAAAACAAAAAAAAACACACACACACAAAGCAAGCCTTACAGTTACAATTTTTTAACATGCAGTTACTGTGGTAGCCTAGATAGTCCACAGGATACGCTCCTGTTAACATGGCTTCAATAGGAATTTTAAGGACAATAAACTTCTGTTTGAATTACCCAAGCTCGAATTACAATGAGTCCACTGTGTTAAGAACATTCAGCAGCTCGTGACGAACCAACTGGACACAGTGTCAGTTGAAAACTTCCAGCACTGTTTCTAGAAGTGGAAACAACTTCTCAACACTGTGTGGCTTTCCAAAGGCACTATTTTAAAGGAGATAAAAATTTATGTAAAGTGTGGTGAGGGCTACATCACCATATTAGCTATGTAAAACCACGCTGTTCTCATAATTATTAAAAAAAAACAAATACGCCATTAAAATGGATATGGGAGGGCGGGTTAAATATAATATAAATAATAACAATAAACTAACAAAAAAGATCACAGATAAGATTAGTTGAGAATTACCTAAGAAGGGACTGTCTGCAAAGAAGAATTACAGAGACAGAAAGTGAAGTACAGAGGGGAAGAGGAAGAAAGTTCGGAATAATGCTGATGATGGAAAAAGGAATGACTAGCGGCAGATAGACAAGTTGGCTTAGGAGCGTTGGAGGAGGAAGCTGTTCAGTTGATTCAACCGGCAACTATAGCTTAAGTCCGTCACATATCTGTGGGATGATGTCATCAGCAAGCAATCTTCTTGAGTTGGAAGAAGGTAACAACCGGGGTCTTAGTTTTAATACCATACTAGCATTCACCTCGTGGGATTCGAACCTACGTGACTTCCCAGTAGTAACACAAGTCTGTGACCATAAACACTAGAACATGAGTCAGTTAGAACTCCGCATAAGGAAACCTTACAAAATACTAAAAAATGCACTCAAACTCAGCTAATATTTATAAACTAAAATTAAGTGCTTAGTAAAATTTCATAGAATTATTAATATACGCTTCCTCGACTTTTGGACATTTTTCTACTTCCTACAAACTCCATTTACTGTCATTGAAACTTCAAAAGAAAAAAGCAACTACACGGTTAGTCAAAAGTCACAGCCTTGTAGTTCAGAAACTACCAAGGAAATGAAGCCGTAGTAGTCAAAAATGGAATGGTGGGATGATCAACGTGGCCGCCATATTGAAATGAGGTCATTTTCCATCAAATAGCAAGTGGGTCGTGTAACGTATCGAACAACACGAGAATGAATCTTCCCAAAAGGTCATACCAGGTGTTAGATTTGACCTGCCTGTTACCATGTCGGTGTCATCTTCACTGACAAGATGCAGTACGTGTGTGCATTTATTCTGCAGCACCTTAACACCGACACCGTAACAGGAAGGTCAAATCTAACACATGGAATGGCTTTCTAGGAACATTCTCGTGTTGTTTGACATGCCACACGACCCACTTGCCATTTGAAAACTAAATGATCATCCAATATGACGGATTTCAAGATGGCGGCCATGTTGATCAACTACTTCAAAATGTAGCCCTTTCCCACCATTCCACATTTGTATACTACGATGCTTCACTTCGTTGACGGTTTGTGAACTACAAGACTGTACTGCGACTTTCGATACACCCTGTATTTTCTCTTTCTTTTTGTCATGAAAAAGGAATTTAAAAGTAAGCTGCATAATATTTCTCCCGATCCAAACAAGCTTTCTCAGAATGCACCCAAGTCCCAATGGGTAGAACTTACAGTACATTGGTAGGAATCAAACGAGAGTTAAAGGAGGACTGAGCATGTCACGGAAGTTCAGGTACACCGCTGAGCAAAACACCGTGAAGTCACCAGATGGTGGGCTTTACATGTAAATAAAATGGCGGATGGCCTATTAGTAGCGACAGTAAGTATTTCGCGACAATTTTAAACACTGAAGAAATCATCTACTCAAGGAATTAAAACATTTTTTATTCATCCATTCACGAAAATAATGCCTAACAAAAATAAAAAAAGAAGATATAATAAGTCTTCAAAAATCTATCATTGGACTCGCATAGCACGGAGAATGTTAGAATATAGTACACTGAATCCTACATAAATAATGGCAAATTTGCAAACATAGTTTGCCATCTAGCGGGGAGAATACGAACTACATGATCGCAAAAGCATTCGTTGTGTGCGTTAGGTGGTATTTGTGCACAGTTTATGTCGAAAGTTATAAAGCATAACTGGGAACAATTCTGCAAAAAATTTTACCTTGCAGTGACGATATTTTTTTTTTAATTATCACTCACGAAATCTGAACTTTATTTAAAAATTGTATTATCTTAATAAACTACAAATTTGTATGTCTAGCGCCATGGAACTATTTCCCATAAGGTACAGCTAATTTGAATTTATTTTAAGGCCTATAGGCATCTTAGGCTCAGGTCGGGATAGGGTGGGAGAAAGGATGTTGGAAGGTAGACGGCCAGGACCTATTTTTGTAGGCACCATCCCAGCCTGGTATGACTAACGAAAATCTTTGGGAAAACCTCAGTCAGGATGGTGGGCCGCTGGGATCGATACCAGGACCTCCCGAATGCTACACCAGCGCTCTACCACTGAGCCACGGCCGCTCGGTAAGGTGCAGCTAAGAATTTCACATCAAATCCAGAGCGCTAATGTTTGAAGTATATATTACACCAGCTAAAATGGGTGCAAGCTACCGCGGTCTAATGCGAACTACGTACCACAGGATCACGCAGATTTGTGTATTCTTCATGACGGCTAGTTTGCCTCGGTTACATCATGTAATGCTATCCTAAATGAAGGAAAGGGTTAGTACTTTATAGAACATTTAATAAATACTTAAAGCTCTGTAAAAGTAGCAAAAATATAGTATTACCATCCGAGAGAAACATTCCTTCCTGTAGTCCAGGGTCATCAGGATAAGCTCTCCACGATATCCCCATTGGACCTTCATGAACGTTTAAGTAATGGCCAATTCCATGTCCAGTCCCGTGTAAATAGTCTAATCCAACATCCCACAGGGCCTTTCTTGCTAACGTATCCAAACAATTACCCTGGAAACAGTATAATAAAAAATAAAACAACTGACAGAAAAGTTTATCAAACTTCGAAAGAACACTCGCCAGGTGTCAGGAGCCCGATTTTGATAGTGCCTAGGTGAAGTGTACAGGCAAACCCTAGGTAAACATTTACAGTCAAAATTATAGGTGCTGCCGTCAAGAAATAACGACAGGGGGCCCCGAGAAAGGTGGAACGTAGAGAACAAGTAAATCGAATACAGAGTACGGAAAACACTTTTTCTTTTATAAACTGTTACATATATTGAAAGCAAATGGCCATTAATGGATACTGGAAGGACGTGTTATATGCTGGATGGTATGACAACAATGACCGCCATCTTGACTATGATTCAAAATTTTTAAATGGTAAGTGGGTCACGTGATATATCAATCTGTGCTGAAATGTTCCAAGAAACCCAATGAAGAAGTCAGTTGTGGTATAACTCTAACCCTGTATGAAAAAAATGACATGTGAAATTGACCTGGAGAATGTCATTTTCACCTAGCATTACGCCTTCTTGAGATTGGGATTTCCATCTTTTGTCCATATAATACATAGCCCCATGGTCACTCACTCACTGACTGGTCAAAATTCCCAGGCCAAACTACCGGAGCTAGAAACACCAAATTTGGTATGAAGGTGTAGGTAAAGGAAAAAATCCGATATTTTGAAAAAGTCTCCATCTTGGATCCAAAATGGCCGTTAAACCCATTGTTATATGGAATACACAGTCTAAACCGCTGCGGCTAGCGAGATAAAATTTGGCATGAACACTAGTAGGTTACGAAAATATTTTCAAATTTTCAAAGTCTCCATTTTGAATCCAAAATGGCGGACCCCAAAAAATCAATTTTCCATACCGTTTGTGCTAGAGAAACGAATTTGGTATGAAGGTGTATGGCCAAGGGTAGTTTTTGAAAATACTGCAAAATGTTGAAAAAGTCGCCATCTTGGATCCAAAATGGCCACCAAACTCATTGTTGTGTAGAATACACAGCCTAAACGGCTGGGGGAATAGCAAGATGAAATTTGGTATGAAGGTACACTATTACTAGCAGGTTACGAAAATATTACTAAATTTCTTCGAAAACACCATCTTGGATCCAAAATGGCGTACACAAAAATTCATTTTCCACACCGTTTGAGTTAGAGATACGAAATTTAGCATAAAGGTGTATCATAACAAGTAATTTAAGAAAACATTTAAACTTTTTGAAGAAGTCACCACCTTGGATTCAAACAAAATAGCCACCCCAAAATCATTTTCGACACCATTCGAACTAGAGAAATGAAATTTTATATGAAGGTGTACCTTCAGGAGTAAGTCACGAGAATATAATAAAACGTTAAAAAAGTCACCAGCTTTAATCCAAAATGGCCACCCGAAAACCCATTTGCTAAACCATTAAGGCTAGACAAACGAAATTTGGTATGAAGGTTAGGTTACAAAAAATGAGGCAAACCTCCCCTATGGGGGTGCAGCCCCCCGAAAACCACCAAGCTGGGTGCGCAGCTCCCACGGAGGCCTGGGAGCAGCGCCCCCAGCGAAGCGAAGCGAGTTAGTGTATTAAAAACTGTATGGTGCACTTCATGTTGCGGCCATGAGGATAATATTTTCCAACATAACGGAACCTCTTCTGTAGCCGTTTGGTTTTCGTTTTTTCAACTGTTTCAAAAAAAAAAAAAAAAAAATCCTCTTTCGACTCACACATTCTCCAGGTCAATTTCGCGTATCATTTTGTTGTACAGGATTAGAGTTATGTCAAAACTAACTTAACGATTGGGTTTCTTGGAACATTCCAGCACAGATTGATATATCACATGACCCACTTACTTTCTAAAAATTTTGAAGCATGGTCAAGATGGCCGCTTTCAAGATGGCGGTCATTGTCACACCATGCAGCATGTATCACGTCATTCCAGTATCCATTCATAATCATTTGCTTTCAATATATGTAACAGATTATAAAAAAGACGCTTTCTGTATTCGATTTACTTGCTCTCAACGTTCTATCTTTCTCGGGTTCCTCTGTTGTTACTTGTTGACGGCAGCACCTAGAATTTTGACTGTGAAGGTTTACCTAGGCGCTGTGCCTATACACGAATTTTCATTAAAATCGGGCTCTGATCCCTGGCGAGTGTTCCTTGTTAAGATAGGAAAGTTTAACACATGGCTGCCTAGGAATAATATTGAAACAATTTAGAATTCGTCAATTTTGTGTTATTTGAATATTCAGACTGTTGAAACTACACTCTATCCGGTAATACGTCTCATAGCCGTATCTGTTCTACAAGCCACGTGAGAGTGATATTGTGTTTTCCACGACCCCAGTAAAATATCTGTATCCGTCCTCAATACTGGCACTACTTTATACTAAGGATAATCTAAAGCAACGATCTCCAACAAAAGATGGCAGCACTATCTCCGTATATGTCTAATGTATTTTTATCGTTGCACGTAATTCAATGCTGCTCCTACAAATTCAAGCCTAGAGAGTTCAAACTTTCAGGGAAGAAAGTTCATAACCAATTTAAGAGCATGATCGACGCCGATTTTTTATTTTTGTTTTCCTTCATTGTTAAAATCGCTTCATTGTTGCTGTGAATATCGAAAACTATAACAATGAACAAAAAAAGAAAATTAGAAATCGGCATCCATTACGCTCTTGAACTGGTTATGAACTTTCTTCCCTGAAAGTTTGAACTCTCTAGGCCTCAATTTGCAGGAGCAGCAAGGAAATTTCGTGTAACAGTGACATATACGGAGGAAGTGCTGCCATCTTTTGTTGGAGATTGTTGCGTTAGATTATCTTTAATAGTTCCACATTAATGGCGCTAATCAATAAGAGAAAACTTTGAAATGTAAAACTCTTTAAGCAGTACCCTATAACCATCCTTTCTCGCTTTTCCATATAACTTACAAATCTATCCAAACCTTTATTTGCCGTTTTCTCAAAACTAACTTTTTTAAGTTGCGACAGTATTATTACCGGGCAGCGATATTACAACGGATACTGTTTGGTTTGAAAGATATTTGAAAACTTTTAAGATATTTTAAAACTTGAAAAAGGTGAAATACTTCTGGACGCGCTACAAAACACACGAATGGCATGAATCTTTCTTTCACGTGATTCAAACAAGCTTTCTCTCCCATATATACAAAGTCTCAAATCCAAAATGAATACCACACAGTGAGATGGAAGTAGCTTTCGGAAAAAAATACTAACAGAATAGTTTCCTTAACTTTTACAAGATGATTTCCTGGCCTTGTCCAGCACTTATTTATCACCACCGTCTTCTATTGGACAGGAAAAAGAATAAATTCTATCTCTTGGACTTCAACGGCATCAGAAGTGTCACCGTTCATCTTAGGGGCCCCGACAACTATGGATTCGGCACTCATATCGGTCGTTTTCGATTACACAGGTCAACAGGGCACCAGTAACGTGAAAGAAAGTAGGTGTTTTGTATTTTTGACGCTGAATTCAGATATGTGAAAATTTTCCACCTCGTATCATTTTTCTGTAATATTCTCTTAACATGTAACAAGCTGTAGTGTAGGCCAAGCAATAGATAAAAATGGACGTACCTATAAATAAAATTCCTTTCGGCAGGCCTACAGGCTGAGGTAGAATTCGAAGTGTTTTTGATTGAATTTATTGGGGTAAGTGCAGAATAAAAACACTTTAAGTAAATATACTTTTATCATTTCATTTTCATTATAAAATTATCAATACGGTAACTAATTATCCTAATAATAGGTTAACTAATTACCGTGCAAACTTATTGTTATTAGAACTGAATGCAGTGATATTCCAAATGAAATTAATAAACCAAATGAAACCCTAACGAAATATGAGCGCTATCGAGAAACTAGTTACTGATTTATAGATTAACCATCAAGAGCTTTTCATCGTTACCCCACAAGACATGGCTTTAAAAATTTCCAATTTCCACCCCCACCCTCACTCGTACCCGCACAACCCCTGAATCGTTGGTGTCACCGTAAACTTCTTAGGGAGGACTATAATTTATGCAGACAAAGTTTCCCTCTAAACTCCATAGGGGCTGATATATATTTTTTTTTCAAAATTTCAACCCCCTCCCCAACCACCCCCTTGGGCCGATTTTGCTCATTAACGAACTTAGCCGAGCTATTAAGCCTAGAAACAATATAATACAATTTGGTTCAAATATCTTCAAAATTATGGCCGCTAGCGTGTAAATGTATAAATATATATATGACATAGTACCGATCTTAATAGGTAGATTTTTCTTCGAAATCTACCTAAAAAACAACTTCAGGTGACAAAACTTGTAGATACGAGATATCAATGGTTAAAACCTACAGGAGTCGTTCGAAACACTCACCTTAATTTTTGTTGGAAATCTAGAAGTTCCTAATGCATATAGCCCTTTAAAAACATAGGTAAAGCATTCCTTTTCAAACTGTGTTGGATTACCAAAGTGAATGGTTCTAGTAATATCAGTCGTTCCATCTCTAGAAAGAAAAAAGACACAACCGTATTTAATAATTAATAGCGCAAATGGCCTCGAGATATTGGCCACGCATGCTAGTAACCATTAGATAAGCATTCTTGTCCACCATTTGCGCTCACAACTATTTGCAAGAAAGAAAAGCATGTAGCGGAACTGAGAATTCACGTATGAGCGCAGCGTTACCAATGCTACTACGCAGCATTTCCAACCCTAGAATAATATTGTTTAAAGTTAATGTAAAGCAACTATCTCCAACAAAAGATGGCAACACTACCTCCGTATACGTCTAATGTATTTTTATCGCTGCACAAAAATTCAATGCTGCTCCAACAAATTCAAGCCGAGAGAGTTCAAACTTTCAGGGAAGAAAGTTCATAACCAATTCAAGACTTCGATCAATGCCGATTTTTCATTTTCTTTTTTTTTGTCCATTGTTGAAATCGCTTCATTATTATAGGTTTTGATACTCAGAACAACAATCAAGTGATTTCAACAATGAAGAAAAACGAAACTAAAACTTTGGCATTGGTGTGACACCTAGCGTCTGGTGAGCACACAATGCCGTAGAGCCAACCTAAAAGGAAATAGAAAATTATTGCAGTTACTTATTGACTTACCCTCGTATTACTAATATTTCACTAGTTTGTTGTCTAACGTTTGCGTCTATTTAATGAACAGTAATTGATCCAAAATCGTAACGATAAAATAAAGCATCCTGAAAACCCTAAACTGAACACAAGTCATCTTTTATAACACCAAATAATGTTTGGGGAGACGAGTTCGAGTCCTGTTGACCACAGCAACGAAATATTGTGTATATATTCTTTTTCTAACGCATTAACATACACATGATATTTGTGTAAAGGAAATTAGAACAAAACAATGTTACACGGAGGTGTTTTGTATGCAAAATATTTGGAGCTTATGCGCACGTTGCCGATCTATGTATATCAAAATGCTTTAGTGTCTTGGATAAACATAAACAAAAGCTTCATATGTGTTGGGTGTCTGACTTTTACAAAAATCTATCAAACATGTGAACATTTCATAAAGGGGACAATGTTGCACTATGAGAAGTTTTTACAAGATGACTTAAGTTGAAAAAGAAATGTGGAAATGCCAAAATATACAAAATAAAAATCCCATTTTTCTTTGCTTCAGTAGGTCGTATGGATGATGATGGGATGTGTGTTCCCACACTCGACCGCCTTTACCTTCCCAAGGTGCCTTTTTTTTTTTAAGAGACCTACCTCCGCAGACCGCTCGGCCACCTCACACAATTTTTTTTTTTTCAATGAAGAGAGTAGTGGGCCACTAATATCTCTTGTTCTCCTCCTCTTCTTCCTCCTTGCCGGGATAGGGGAGGGGAAAGGATTTGGGAAGGGACGAATAACAAAAGGAAACTGCATAGGGATAGGGGAGTGACGGAACAAAGAAGAGAAAGGAAGAAGACGACGACGAAATAATGGTTCCAGGTTCGATTCCCGGTGTGGGAGCATTTTTTTTTTTAAACTAAGAAACCGCCCCAGAGGAAGTGGACATGGAAAGCCCCTTCAAACTTCGACCCTCGTGAGCGGGCCATCAATGCCTCTCGTTTCTTCTTTCTTCTCCTACCCTTCAAACCAGTATATATATGGCCGGGGAACCGGGACAGGACCGGAGAGGGTCAGAGAGAGTGTGCAAGAGAGAACAGGGGCGGATTTCGACCCTCGTGAGTTGATTGATAAGGTTCCTCCGCTCCCAATCTTCTCACCCAGTACCACCCCAGCCTTCAGGATGGACCCCTAAAACCCCCCGGTACCACCCATTTACGGCCTTTAGGCATCTCATGCTCAGACCGGGGGTAAAATGAGATTTTATTAGAGTCGGCACCATTCTTAAATTTTCAGAAAGATGACATTTCATGAAGTACCGAGGAATTTTCCATCACATTTTGCGACATAAATAGTTTGAAGTTTATAATGAATTTGAATTATGGGGCTCCTCCTGACCACAAAACAGAATCTTGTCTTGTGTCCACTCACACAGCATAGTGGTTATTTGAATATGTGTTACTCAACATCTACGTGAAACTGGATACTACTGCCACCTAGCGGCCAAAGTATGAACTACTTCTCAAGTCAAGAATTTGAATTTAATGTTTAAGAGTTTTAGGCAACTTTGGCTCAGGCCGGATGGATGATGGGAGAATTGGTGGAATAAGGAAAGAGGAGAACCCCAAGAAAACCCACGCACACGGTGTTTGTTCACAACAAAGGCTTTCAGGTCAAGAAACAGTGCGGTACCTGGAATAAATGACTGGGTACTAATTAGGGAAACTTACTTTCTGACTGGCCCCACTTGTAACATTTAACGACGATATTGAACTAACCTATATTGGCCCCCAGAATCACACAAGTAAACTTCATCGGACGTAATTTGTCTTGCAGTTTCTGGTTTCGGTGTGTAATGAATAATCGAAGCATTAGGCCCAACTGAAGAGATTGTCTCAAAACTCGGTCCTACGAAATCCTCCTGCTCTCTGAAAATAAACAGAAAAACACATAAAATACACACGAATTTCACTGATAACACAAACATTTAACACATCTAAATCCTGTAGCAGGCACCATGTTTTATAAGGTAGTTAAAAACGTTCTGTCGAATTACCTGAGTGTCGAAGAACTATAGACAAGCTATTACACAGTGTCCCACTCCAAGTCGAACCCGTCTGTTCATTAATAACTTTATGAATAAGGAAGATACTGTAACGAAATTTTCAACATACTTACCTTTTATGTGCGAAATGTGATAACAAGTGCTGGAAGTTGTTCTGCCCGATGTTGTATTGCCTCATGACCGCCAGGGTGTCACCAGTCAGTTCGCTGTAGTGCGGATATCAAGCAGCTCCTGTTTTGCCTCGTGGACGGAAGAAAGCGCGTGTTGAATTGTGTGCGGTGACAATGTAAAAGAAAATTAAGAAAACAGGGAGGAAATGTCTCGGAATACTGTGGAGCAGCGTGTCAACACACGTTCCTGGGAAAATTTGGAGGAAAACATGGACCCAATAAGTCCACCATTTGAGCCACGACGAAAAAACTCGAAACCAAGGGGGATTTTATTGGACACGACTGAAGTAGAACGTAAAAAGATGTCACAGGAAACTTTCGAGGGTGTAGGGATCTAACTACTGGCCTCTCGAAAGAAGTCAATGCGGCAACTTTCTCAGGAAACCGGATAGTCAAAAAGCCCTTGTCATGGTGCAGCAAAAATGGCCACGTTCTAACGCCGTACCGTTCCTCCGTCGTCCACGAACTCAAGAACTCTGACAAAGTAGAACGTGTGTAACACACTGCCGATGGTTCCAGATACTCATCCATGCAAATCTGAGTATTCACGATTACTCCTTTCTTTCGGCAAAGCTTGGTTTCAACTTTAAGATTATGTAAATTCTCAAAACTACCGTATTCTGGGCCGGTGAAAATCTCCTCGCGGTACACGAAGAATATCTCCATTCAGAAAAGTGTGGTGTTTGGTGTGTAATTTCCCGCTGGCGCATAATTGGTCTAATTTTCTTCAAGACAAGCATCACGACTGTTACATGCATGGACATCTTTAACACCTTTCTTAACCAATTACACGACGAGGAACTAAGCATTGACTACTTCCAACAACATAACGCGACAGCGCATACATTCAACCTCAGCATGGTTGAAGTTTGGTCCTTTTTTCGGTGACCGTCTCACTTCTAAGAGACTTTGGCCACCACGGTTGCATAATCTGACGCCGTCCGATTACTATGAGAATTTCTAAAGCACTGAGCATATGCAAACGTTTAGACCAAACACCTTGAAAGCAAACATCACCATAATAATTGGGTCACACACACCAGACGTACTGGCTGCTATATTCCGAAATATGGAATGTCGAGTTCAGTGTTGTTTGGATGCGGATGGTGGCTACTTCCAACACTTGTTATGATGCCATCACATTTCACACTAAATAAGAAAGAAAATTTCGTTACAAGCTCTGGATCACTGTTAAAATTATTAACGAAAACCTGTTTTCGGCTTGGGAGTAATTAAATTAACATAAATCTGATCGGTCATGCCATTACACAATCTATCAACTGCATCCAAAAGCTTCAATCAGTGGTACAACAGTCGAGTGGGGCCATTGTCGCAGTACCTGTGTGCTCTTCGCATGTACTGGTGCTAAAGAAAAAGCATTCATATTCCTCACCAGTCTTCCACCTCTTTGCTCTACACAAAAGGCGCCCGAACAGGGACAGTCGTTTTCCAACAGAGATTCGTCCATGGCGCGAAAAATCGAGGACGCAGGAAAGGTGATATTTGATTGGTTCCAAGAAATCGCTATCTACCCAACTTGTGTATTTCAGGTTCTTCCGTAGATGGCGCTACAATCGACTAGCAGTAACAGGGTCTGCTTCAAATTTAGAATAAAGCACCATGGCAACCTGTCCAAACAAATGACGCAGCCCTATAGTTTATTACGTAGAATCACAAATGACAAGTTTAGGTTCGTCACCAAAGTATTCAACAATCTTTAAGCTCTGCTTGGACAAATTCCGGGTGGTCATCTTCACACCGGAGGTTTGTGACGTCATGGCTTAAGAAGTCCATGGAGACGAACAACGACGAAACGTGTAAAGAAATTACAGAAAAATTCAAGGTAAGTGCAGATACGATCCTCTTTATAATTTCCTCACTTGGTGAAAACCTACAAATTTGGTCCCTGGCTTCCGCAAGAGCTAACGATGGCTCAGATGTCGAACACTATATTATCCAGATATCGCACCACTAGTCTACCTTCTGTCCCAGTCTTTCGAGAACAACTCTCAAGGACCACAGTTCTGAAATCTGACGATATGAAAAAAGCAACTCATGTATTCTTTGCTTCTGGTTCTAAAACGTTCTATCAGAATGGAGTTAATGCTGGCAGGTCTTCACCGGTAAATTTTTGCTCTGAATAAAAAAAAAACACACACACACAAAAAAAAAATGAAAGATTTACTGTCCTATTATTTAACAGTTAAATTTTCACGTTCTCTTTTCTGCTTACAGTGTATACGGTCAATTTAAACTGTATTAATAATATGTTATTGGGTTCAAAATATTTAGTATTTTTGCATATAAAAGTGTTTCATTCAACAGAAATAAACTACACCATGTTGTTCTTCATATAAATTTGAATTTAAATTTTAAGACCTTTAGGCAATTTTGGCTCAGGCCCGATAGATGATCATGGGTTTATTGGTGGGATGAAAGAAGTGCGGGAAACTGAAAAACTCCGAGAAAACCCACGAACACGTTGTTTGTCCACCACTAAGCCAACATGGCATAATCAAGGATCGAAGACCCCAAGCGCCAGAGGTGGCCGCTCTACCATTAATCCACCACGGTCCCCTACTAGTATCACGTCTTTCCATTCTCCGCTGAACTAACGTGCGCAATTTTTTTTTTTTTTTTAAAAAAAACACCTCCATCCGTTAAAGGTGTTATAAGTCGTCGGCCAACGCTTTTGTAATTGTCTGGTTTTGATATAGAAAACTTCAGTCGAGGGCTTGCACCAAAGCTTTCCATTGGTAATGAATCATCAATCTAGCTCTTGAACTAGAAATGAATGGTGTCTACTAATTTTGTGATTTGAAATTCCCTGAGTTTTCCAGGTTACCCATATTTTTTTCCTTCGAATTCCCTGAGTTCTTAGTATAGTGGAATAGTACATAATACGCAATGACGTTTTTTTAAATCCCATCACCACCCAGTCTAAGCATTTTGTACATTATTAATATTTGACACGTGAAAAAAATATAATTTATCTAAAATACAGGATTTAACACTGAAAACAAATCCGGTCAGCAGCCTCGCCGGACTGGACAGGTTCACCTCATAAATTTCCCTGGATTTCCTTTAGTTATAATTTCCCTAGTTTCCCACATAAATTATAGATTCCCTGAGTTTCCCTCATAAATTATACGTTTCCCTGAGTTTCCTTCATAAATTATAGATTTCCCTGAGTTTCCCACAAAAATTATAATTTTCCTGAGTTTCGCTCATAAATTATAGATTTCCCTGAGTTTCCCCACATAAATTATAATTTCCGAGTTTCCCTCATAAATTATAGATTTCCCTGAGTTTCCCCACATAAATTATAATTTCCGAGTTTCCCCTCATAAATTATACATTTCCCTGAGTTTCCCACATAAATTATACGTTTCCCTGAGTTTCCCTCATAAATTATAATTTCCCTGAGTTTCCCTCATAAATTATATGAAAATGTCATTGCACTGTCACGTTCACGTAACTGTTTGAAATGAAAACTCGTACTTTTTGTATCCTTATTATGGCCTTAGACATACGAGTAGATAGATATGTCACCAAACTCCACCATAACTCAGACAACAACATCCATCAAATAATGAATACCAAAAGGCCACGCTACTACACATAAATTGGTGAGAAAATGCCCAAACCCGATGACTCGTTGAGTCTCTATTTAGGCAGGATACGTACCGGTCAAGTCATATATATTTTGGTAATTATTTTTCTGAGTTCTTTATAGAAACTTAAGACACCTGTATTTTTCTATTTTTCCGAAAGAAAAAAAAATACTGAGATATTCATATTTAAGAGTTCATTGTAAACGCTTTACTACTTTTGATAAATCATATCTTAGCAACTAATTACAATAAAGGAGTTATTCATCTTTTATATGGTAGATATTTGTGTGCAGTTTGTGATCTGAAAAGATTACTACCGTGTCGTTTATTTACGGGGTGTAAAAAATCCGGGTATAAATTAAAAACTTTGAAGCAAAAATAGAAAATCCCAATATTTCGGATTATTTTTTACTCTCTTCTGCAACAAAATACGTACTTGTTACAATATTTACACTTCTCTGTACTTTATTGCAAAAATATCTATTAAGGTTAATGTAAAACAACGATCTCCAACAAAAGATGGCAGCACTATACGGCTAATGTATTTTTATCGTTGCACGAAATTTTAATGCTGCTCCTACAAATTTAAGCCTAGAGAGTTCGCACACCGTTTTTCGCCTTCCCATCTGCCTGTCGTTCAGCTGATGTGGTACCCATTTTGCTGCCTTCTGGATCTTTCCCATGGCATGTAGACGATCACAACTGGTTCGGTGACCAACAATCAACCTCTCTGCCATTTGTTATTGAGTTTGCGTATCGTCTTCGTCCAACAATGCTTGCAATTCGGCATCTTCATTTTTTTTTGACCTGGGTGTTCTTTGTCTTTCAAGTCGAAATCACCACTTTTGAATCGTCTAAACCAACGCACACAAGCGCCTTTCATTGGGACATTGTCACCGTACGTTTCCAGAAGTATACGACGGCTTTCACTCTCGTTTTTCCTTTGATTGAACAAGAAAAGCAGCTCTATATTGTAATGGGATATGGATAAATAGGTCAGTGTGTTAAGCACAAAAGTAAACAAACAATAAAAGTTACATAAAGCTGACTAAGCATCCATAGGAAGCAGACAACAACAACCTCCAAGCGGCAAGTGTTGGAAGTGCTGAAGATACGCCCACAAATAGGGATATAAAAAGGCCAGTCAATCACCTTTGAAGTTATCACTTCTTCGCTCCGAAAAGTGGTCACCTCTACCTGGCTTGGACTGGAGTCAGGACTCTCACCTTACCCCCAACTTAGGTTGGTATACCTTTACCTGCTAGCTCGGACTGGAGTTAGTATCCTTTCTAGGAACAATCTCCTTTCCTAAACCTAAGTTAAATATCATTGCAAGAGGTGATCCACTAGATTATTAATTACAGAGCCCACGTTCGGGACGCTCAGATTGTTATCTGTATAACACATTGTAAAATATATAGTATATTGGAACTTTATAATAAACTGGTGTCGGTAAAAACGTATATAAGCATTTGCTCTATTTATTCACTAAATAACCATTCTATTAAACGATCTTCGGTCATAAGGTCTCTACCATAAATATTATATCGTATATTGTACAGACAGTGCTACCACATCGTATACGATCCCATCGCTACATTACGAAGTAACAACAACAAGTAAGAAATCATTACGTGGTGGTAGACGCTCGGGTCTACAAAATAATTACAAGTTATATCACAACATAACATAGTGAAAATATTCCAGTTATAAAAGTGATTTTTATTATAGAGCAAAATATAAAACCGAGAAACCAGAATAAACAATAAAGTGTTCAACAGTGTTCCAGTGACAGTTATAAGTGACAAACAACCAACATTTCTTGTGAAAAGTGAACATTTGGATATACCCCACGAAAAGAAAACCCACCCAACTCAACTTATTGGATATACCCCACGAAAAGAAGAAAACCTAATTGGATTTTACCCACCCTCAAGAAAAGAAGATTGCAGCCCACGAGGAAGATTGGATTTTTCGCCAACAAGCAGCAGCTGGACGGAACCAAGGACAGATCCAAAGGTATGTTTCTCTAAATTGTATTAGGTATCGATCGTTTTCTTTCCACATAAAGCAGAGTAAAACAAAATATTTTAGTTAATGAGTAAATGCCTGTGACCCGATCCGGAAAAAAGACCGGACGATATACTTCCAGCATAGAAAGTGACTGTGAGGAAGACGAAATGGCAACTAAACCATCATTTAATTTGCCACACCTTACTAAGTACTCGGGAACTGTTAACGAAGATCCCGATCGCTTTTTTATGATCTTTGAGCATTTAGCTAACTTACAAGGGTGGACTAATGAGAAAAAAGTTGAAATACTACCTATGTATTTGCAAGACGTTGCACTTGACCTAATATTTCAATTACAATCTTTGAATCAATTCGAAACATTAACGTACGATCAGCTAAAAGAAAAATTGGTCAACCTTAGTCGTCCTCGATTGCCACAATACAAGGCAGAAATGGAAATCAACCTTGTTCAACAATATCCCGAGGAATCAGTGGACGCTTACTTCTTGCGAAAATTAAGAGCAATACGTCATAATCTTCCAAATTGTACGGAAGAAGCTAAAGTGCATTACTTATCATTAGGATTACAGAGGAATCTTCTTAAGAAGATTGCTTTAGAAAC
>JAGDQP010036653.1:0-18961 GCA_022664845.1 Lepisma saccharinum | reverse complement strand
TATTTGGGATTTATTGGAAGAGAGAAATATGGATGAACTTGAATCGATTATTGGCATATTTTTTTAATTTGAGCTACTTGCATGATACATCCACAGTATCTGTATTTACACGGATACAGTGTGTTTCAAAAATGTAATAAACTTTCACGGTAGAAACCTCATGGAAGGAAGAAATAAAGTTTTAGTAAGGACGAGGAACTAAGTTTTTAGAGAAAATCTGCTCAGAAATTACTGATATTGATACATTTCTATTTAAGTCATGGCTAAACTATGTTAACTATAGAGATAGAATCTATTTCATAATTTAATATTTTCTTGTATAATAATCGTATTGTATTATGCCAAAATCGTAAAAGAAATGCACTGAAAAAAAAATTTTTTTAAAGTCATTTCTGTAGTAGTGACGGACCAAACAAAAATCTCTCAAAACACACACATTGCACACTGCCGGCAATTTTCATATGTTCACATTTATTATTAATAATTCCTTCCTTCCATTTTTCGTAAATGATCTTAAATTACTGAACATACGTACGTGGAAGTTAGGTGCGGTGATGTATCTTTACAAATTATATTTTCACACATATTCGCACTCTCCCTATTTCCATTCGAAAATCGTATGAACTACCACAAACTGTTCGCCTCTTTAGTAGACCGTGTCTTTCACACAACTTTCCCCCTCGTCATTTTTATACGATTCAATAAAACTCGCGCAAGAAATGTCACAGCCATCACAAACACGCGCCATTTCAACACTGCCGTACCCGCATCCACGTGACAACTGTAACTCTACGCCAAATAGTCCCTTCCGCCACCACATACAGAACGTTTTAAATCATCTTGAAAAAAAAACATCGCAACAAGATTATTATTCCTTTTTAATGTTACCCACATTATTATTTCGCTCCCACTTACTCAGAAACAACACTCATTATTTTTTTCAATTCATCCTGTAAATTTCTTAAAATTGGTCCGGCCCTACTATAGTTAACCCGATTTTAAACTTTTGTAGTGGCGGGTTACATAACACCGAAGGATGTAATTTAAAAGTTCAGAATATCGTCAGCCTAATTGTAAAACCACGTAATTCATTTTGGCCATTTTACAGGAGAAAAAAAAAAAACACCACGGTTTTCCATTGATTACATGGACGATTCGGTTTGAAATTCGTGATTTTTATGTAAAAAACGTTTTTTGCGGACTCAAATTTCAGTGGGATGCCTAATGTCACCAATATTTCAGTACAAAAATCTCAAAATGTATATTTTGGAATTTTGAGTGTAAATATTATTTATGGCCTTAAGGCTACTCTATTGTTATTGTAGAAATCTATCTTCTTTCTGTTTAAATAGAACTTGTTGGACTGAATGTATACGGAGTGTAATTATTGCAGTTCTGTTTCATCGGTGTTTTTCGTTTCCTTAGAACGGCAAAATGTTTGCCTCGATATATATTTTGAGTCAAAAGTAATTATCATTCTTGTAGTTGAAACCAGAATTTGAACAGCAAAGTTAATCTAACACAGAAGTAGTTTTGTTGGCTCCTTTGGAAAAGGCTACGTCGGATACAGGAGGTGGTTTGTTGCCACAGCTGCCTATAAGTGTCAAGCCGAAACAAACCACAGGTCCACAGCTGATAGGGATGGTAGTCCACTAATGCGTGTGGATCACTTGGTGGTTTAAGATGGGTTGCAGCAGCCTTCTCCTTTTTCGGGCCAGAATATTGATCGCCATCACTAAGTAGTAGTGGTGACCAGCTACAGAGTTAACATAAAATAACATTAACATTCTTTAAAGTTGGATCAGGTAGTTGTATTCTTGTACTATCGATATAGTTGAGTATTATTATGCGGATTAAAGTGTGAGAATTCCCGTGCATGAATATCGTGTATTGTATTTTTATCGCACAAGATGTGTTTCTCTGTATCACTTCATATTTAAAGTTACAGAGCTACTAATTATTGAAATTAGCACAGAAAAAATTGACAGACGCCGAGACGTGAACCCGGATCTTCCAGTTTCCGGCCGGTTTACACCATCACGACACGGCCAATTCCCTCTGTATAAGAGAATGCTCCTCATACGTTGACACTTTCCTAGCTCTTTACTGATTATTAAGTCAATGTACTCCACATGTTTGGAGATTTTTGTTACGTGCAATTCGTCTGCAAACTTGTAGTTCGAAAGAATAGACGTTAATAAAGTTTAAAATATTGAATTTCATGTCAACCTTTTAGCTACAGATAGGAAGAGAGGTCAGAAATTCATGATCTTAGTAAGCGAATAGTGGTGGGGAAAAATACATTCATTCTTCCTTCGAGATCATTTTTGCGGTTTATATCGAGTTGCTACAAAGCTAATATTTTTATAGAAAAATGAAAGTGAAGAAAGTATTTTATTTTCTCTATCTTATATTTAGAGACTTGTCCAATCCGTGGTCCGCTTATCTTTTGAACATTTTTTCCTATACATTGGAAGTTAGCATGTTTACGTTTTCATACAGAAGTATAGCCTACGTTAAAGACTTAAACTACTTGTATTGTACGAAGTGAAAGTACTTATAACTGCTTAAATGAAGTTATATACCTTTACGGAAGTGAAATGCATGTTCTAGAATGTTAAGAAGTCTGAGTCCGCTCAAAAGAAAGAAAGAAAAAAAAAAAGCTTAAGTTGCTAAGCACACAATTAAGTCTAAATGCCTTAAATTTTGAAAATGAAAGTTTTTAGGAAAAGAAACTGACGTTTAATATGGTCCTGAAATCGCAAAAGACTGGACACAACTCAGGGCCGCGGTCGCTCAGTGGTAGAGCGCTCACCTCTGGTGCTTGAGGTTGTCGGTTCGATCGCTGCTCATGCAATGGGAGGTTTGTGGTGGACAAACGCCGTGTGCGTGGGTTTTTCTTTTGGGATTTTCCCGTTTCCTCCCACTTTCTTCATTTCACCAATTCACCCATCATCCATCCGGCCTGAGCCAAAGTTGCCTAAAGGCCTTTAAAAAACGACTCATAAACCAGGTAGAGAACTAAAAACCGAAAAGGCGTTCATAAATCTTGCCTGCCGACAGCAAAACATTGAACGGCTCTAAGACCTTCACATGTTTGAGAGATGTCCCTTGGCGAGCACACTCCCTGGGTTAAGGATATGAAAGGTCAGGACCTCTATTGCAGGCACCATCCCGCTGAGAGCGGAACGAAAACCCACACTGCCTTTACAGTTCGAAGTGAGCGATCATGATCACTGAATGACAGGGGCTAGGATTTTACTTTCGTAACTTTCCAAAACAAGTCATTGGTATATTCTAATTTGGGTGAAAAGTTGAAGGAAAATTATGCACGTAATTTTAAGTAATCAGAAAACAATGGAAGAGAAAAAGGAATCGTTCTAAAAGACTCTTTTGAGGTGTGTAAGAGATGAATTTAAATTATTTATATTTTTGTGCAGTGTGGATGTAGTATATGTACGAGAGTTTATAGGGTTTCTTTGTGTAGAGGAAGACAGAAAGAATATTCAAAGGCTTTTCCGAACGAGTATATTCAGTGACTTAGGACTACTATCAGTCGTAACGCAAGATTACTTTTGTTTCTGAAATGCCGCACTTTCTTTCAGCAAATATATAATACTTGATTGTTTGTTCGTGTGAACGAATCGATTTTTGTAATGAAGTACCCATATCAGTTTGAGACACGAGCACTTCACATGAGCGCGAAGGCGAGATGAACGTCAAACTATGTCAACATTGGAACAAAACCTTCCCGACCTTTGTACACTTTTTTTTCACGCACTCTGAATCCTGTCTCGTACAACATCCATCTACGACTTCTTTGTCTTTTTTTTTTCTTTCCTTCGAGTTCCTCACGTTGAGATTGACAAAGCCAAAGAGCGCACTCAATTGACAACTGGGAGTTGTGCAACCCAAAGGATCATCAAGTCCACTGCAGTTGTTGCTATAGGAACCGGAAAACTTCCGCCCTAAGATGATTTCCTCTGGATGAAAGCTGTTCATGTTTCTCTCTTGCTTCTTTCCTTCATTCCAATATTACAGTGAGTAATGCACATTCCTTTGAGAACGAATATCACAAAAGACACATAAGCTGGAGAATGTCAGAAAGCATTCAATTTGTGTGTGTGTGTGTGTGTGTGTGTGTGTGTGTGAAAGAGAGAGAGAGAGAGAGAGAGAGAAAGAAAGAAAACCAGAAGCTTATTTCTTCAGGAATAGGGGAAAAGGCTTGGGATTGGATATTTCTCTCTCTGCATGGGTGTTTGGTATTGGGTACCTGACACGAAGCTAATTGACTCGCTCCTTGCTGGAAGTTCATTAGCTTTCGACTTAACATGTTTCCTGCGACCACCACATGAACAATAAAGATAGAAATGCAATATTGCAGCTCTTTTGAAGCTTTCGGAATTACATAACAAAGAATAAAAACGTGAGGTGTTGTAGCTGTATCAACTGGCACACTGTGAACACAAAATGTACAAGTGGCATTGCTGTAGCAGAAGAAAAACACATTAAAACCACAAAAGTTGCGTAACCAACCAAACACTTGCCCGTCCCATACCACCACCACCTGCAGATAATGCCGTTAGGGCTTACTTACGCGGAATGTTCGAACCACACTGCAATTCATGCTACACAGCGTGCTAGCAGCATACTGCCAACAAGACAGCAAGGCTTCTAGACGTTCATGGAGAGAATTTCGTGGGGCCAGGCGAGCAACCTCCCAAGCATGCTGTATAGGTTCCATGTCCTGGGAGTGCGCTGACCAGTTCATACTTTGTGTGTCCTCTGCTGCAGTGGTCCATGTTCAGGAACTCTGGCCCGACTGCGTGCTCTTGTAGGGTGGCGTAAAAATACACATGGGTTGTGATGCCACTGCGGTTGAACACGTAGTGGTGTACGCCCATCCAATATAATGCAAACCCACTTCATTAAACTACCACTTCCTTAGGCGTCTTACGGCTCGTGTTCGAGGACGTTTAATGGGATACCTCGCGTTACGTGGTCAAGCTGAGCACACTGTGCCATAACTACCCAGTTTCACTGTCTGCACACGTGTGCGCACTCTACATCCACACACTCCGCGCACCAGTCTGCACTACCTGGTTTTGCTATGTCTTCACCTTTTGTGGGTGATTTTTCTTCCACAAGAGTGTTCCTCCCTATGTTTAGTGTTCACGTTCCTACATCTATAGATTTCAGGAACACAGGCACGTATCCAGAACTTAGTTTTGGGAGGGTTCCAAGGGCTTCCGGAGGGGTCAAAGTTGTGTCTGGGAATGAAATTTATATTAAATACGTATAATTACGCCTGAAGTTGTATTATTTTCCCCTAAAACTCGTGAGTTTGGGTGGGGCGGATCCCCCGGAACCAGCCCCTAAATACGTGCCTGCAGGAATATGTGATGATGATAGGGTTAATGGAAATGTGCGATGCACTAAAACTTTAATTTAATGAGCACGAGTGTGCTTTGGACATCTGTTTTTCTTAAATTTCATGCCGTGCAATATCTACATGCTTTGACATTCAACTAAACTGTACTGTATCACATAATACCCTCACATTTATTCAGAAAGCTTATGAAAGCGAGGTACCGAACTTTCAACTATTTCTTGAAGTATTTTCAAACATAACATGCGAATAAGAGATACCCTGGTTGGATGATCTTAAATAATAGGCTTGTAAGTTGAATTTCATCGTAGAATAAAGCTGCATTTCTTATCTTGTAACTCCCTCAATATTATTTAAAACAACATTATTAAAGAAGTTTTAAGTTCATCAGGATAATTACCAAAGACCTTTGCTAACTGAGAGTAAAGTTTTAATTCGCTGTAGGCAGTATTAAGTGACCTAAGTGAAGAAAGTTTTGTGCTTAAGTTCAACCTGTAGAGCAGTTGATGTGAAGAGGGAGAAGAACGGAGGAATCGTTACTCGACTTCGGCGTGATTAAAGACGTGAATAATTAATTAGCCGTGAGAACAAGCCGAAGTCAATGAATAATTCCAGCCTATGGATCTTTCCTTTACTCTCTCGTCTTCTGCACAATGCGTTGGCTGGTTTCTTCCAAAGCCAGTACTTCCCCTATAGAGACATTCTTTTTGAAAAGCGTCAGGATAGAAATAACTTATGAATTGAAATCGAACTTAGTGTTGACTTTGTCACTGACTTTAATCAACCATCAGTTTCTTTTTAGTTTGCTGTCTCACTGCGAGCTTGTGAAATTCATACTGAATGGCTTAAACTTTTGTCTCTGAGTACTTGTAATGATCATTGAAGTTTTCATTCACGCAAAGCGAGAAATCTTGGCGTTTTGTGTATATATAATCTGATGCCTATACAATAAACAACTATGATTATTTTCACTCCAGTCACCGTGGTTCAGTGGATAAGGTTGTGGATTTCAGTTCGGTATTGCAGAAATTATTCTAACTCTCCTGCTGGCCATAGTAACATGTTTCTCAGGAATTCTCACCAGACAACTGGCGAGATAGTACCAAAAGAACAACACTTTCTTTCCCTAGAAGAGTAATTCATGAGAGATGTCATCCTGCGGACGAAGTGAAGTCATAGATACGTGTTCAGTTCATGAACTGTCTCTTGAGTGAACTGATTATATCGTAACTGTTTAATGCATATATTAATATATAATTGACTAAAGTGAATGAACAGCCTACCATAAGGAGCAGCGCTAGATTTAAGATTATATAAAAAATAGTATTGTCATGTTAGCAGTTATGTTAATAATATGTTATTGCACAGTCTCCAATAAACAGCAGCATATTCCGTTTACTAACTTTCCGTTTGTGTACATCGAATTGAATTTATTATGGCATCCAAGGGTCAGACCGGGTTCGGGGAGGGATTCGGGAAGGTGTCGGCCAGGGCCTATGTTGAAGGTGCCATCTCGGCATTTGCCTGGTGTGACTGAGGAAAACCCTAAAAAAAACTCAGGATGGTCGACCGCTGGGATCGAATCCACGACCTCCCGAATACTACGCCAACACTCTAGCACTAAGCTACAGCGGCTTGGTTTGTGTACATCGAGAAAGTATTTTCTCTGTCATCGTTGAAATGTTTTTTCATGAGAACAATAATATACTTATGTACAAGATTATAGGTATTCCTTTTTAAGAACTTTAAAATGAGATTCTGCGGAAATTATACTCTATCGGCATGGACCTTTAACGAACTGTTATCTTTAGAGAGAGAGAGATATTTTCTTGATTTAGAAAGAGAACGTGGAGAGTTCTGACCGGGATACATTAGTTTTCCACTCCCTGGTGGAAATGCCTTGTAGAAGTTGTCTTGTCTCTTGGTTTCATATCCTACTGTTCGTATTGATTTTCGTTAACTATGTCACCGAAAGCAATGGGGTCCTCTCGTTCGTTGGTCCATCATCAACTGACTACGAAGGCGCAACTAATGAAACCACAACGAAGGGTCGTTGCAATCAGCGAACAAAATACGATCCTATTGTTTTCCAGTGATGGCCACATCAATTGAATAGCTTTTGTTTTTCGTTTCCTCATTTTGTTTTTTTATCATTTGTTTCATTCGATTGAGAATTCGAAGGACAGCTGATAGATTTCTTGAAGCTTCATTATTTACCTTAAAGTGATTTCTGGTTTGAAACCCTCATTGCAGTAACATATTTAGAGTGGGTCCGCGGGGACCGGCCCCCTTCCCAAATTCGGATTTAAATGTAAATTTGTATAATTTTAGACGTAATTTTAAGTGACCCCCCCTCCCAGGAAAGCTCTGGACACTATCCGAAACTACATGTTTAACGTCACTATAAATGATGATAAACCTACGTAAGAAATCACATGTGGTGTGTCGACAAAATGTTTTGCTGAAGTTCAGATGTCTTACCACATCGCAGTAATTTGTTAGGTTATTGAACTTAAAATATTAAAAAAAATATGACGAATTCCAAATTTCTTTAATATTAGGTAGTTTGCTGGAACGGCGATGTGGTGTCTTTTGTCCTTGTTATAATGATGGTGTATGTTGATTTCAGTTCGTCCCTTCAAATGCTTCATATAAATTCGTACCAATTAGTGATGAGCAAAAGCAACGATCTTGGTCTTGCATTGGTTTCCCTGGTCTTAGTCGCCCAGTCTTGGTCTTGCTTTTAATAAGTTTATATTTCATACGTAAATTTTACACCGGATATAGGGAATAGTAAAAGCTATGCGTATCATTGCCTGCCTTAATGCGTCAATAGTAATGGAAATATGTTTTAATGTAAAAAAAAAAAATATCCGCTACCTTTGCGATATGCATGCGCCGTGAACGGTGCATGGGGGATGTGAAGGTAGCGCTCCACATTTTCTTGACCTACGGTACTAAGCGAGGTGGGGTGGTCAGTCCCACGCCATGAAAGTGTACAGAATAGACCTACCGAAGTTCAATTTCGCTTTAATTTGAACAACTTCACTAACATTTTATTATTTTACTCTTAGTTTACTTGCTGTTTTAGGCACACAACTGTTTCGTACGATTTGACAGAATGCAATCATGGGTTATCGAAAATGATGGCCAAAATAACTTGAAGTTCTTACCTTGTAGCAATTCATAAATTTGTGCTCTCTGTCATCTTCTAGACACGGTTTCAATTATTTACCATTCGTCCATTCTCCGTGCTCCAGGTAAGTTCCAAAGGAAGACCAAACATACGCATATATTGTGTTTAACTAAAACTTACTTTTCTTGTTTTCGTCTAAGAGGCACTGGTATCCACAAACCCAGAGAATTGACGATAATGAGACTAGTCATGGCTCAAGCGAGCTCTGGCAGAAGAGTGATAGAAAGTATAATTACTTAGAAATTTGAATTTATTTAAGCCTAACAGGCATCTATGGCAAGGCTTGGGATAGCAATGGAGAAGTTAGCGGCCAGGACCTTGAGTTAAAGTACCATCCCAGCATTCGCCTAGTGGGACTGAGGAAAACCCTAGAAAACCTCAGTCAGGATGGCCGGTCGCGCGATTCCATCCACGGACCTTCCGAATGCGACGCCAGCACTCTACAAACTCACCTACGGCCGCTCGGTAAAATTACTTATGAGTTGTACTTTTCTGTGGAACAAATGTATCAGGTATCAAAGTAAACCTGCTGAATTTGAAGCCTTTCTGTGTTTAATACAAGTCCACACGCCTGATACCTCTAACTTACTCTAAAGTAACTTTTTCGTTGCATCCAAAACTATAGCCCACATCTAGTAATATTCCTCCCGGCTTAACTAGAGGTGACAAACAATTACCAAGTGTACTGCAAAAACTGTTGTTTTTATTCAGACTCAATTCTCCGTAGCATAATACACAGAACAGAACTCACAAGGAAGGGTCACGGTCCTTAAACACACAATTCCTATTTACACCTAATACATCGCAAACAACATAACGAGATATGTAGATTACCAAAATTTAAGATCCAGGGGGAGGGGAGCTAGGGGCTCCGGAACGTCGAATGTCACAAAAATGTATATAAAGGCAGTAGTGAGGTTTTAATGGAATATCTTGAAAATGGGGAAAGTAATCAAAATTAAACTTCCACAACATATAATTGACCACAAGTAGTAACAATAACCATAAGCAGTGTTGCCATCTAGGAAGCTGACCACAATTAGTAACAAAAACCATAAGCAGTGTTGCCATCTAGGAAGCAGTGTTGTTAACGCAGAACAAAGTGTCATTTTTTTAAAGTTACATACCAATTAATGCGCAGTTGAAAAATACTATCAATAGAAAAGAAAATAGTACAAGTTGGTTGCACAGTATTGCAAACTATGGAAGATAAGATATATTTAAAAGGCATTAGTAACAAACAAAAGAACATTGTGAACGCTGGTACCATAGTGTTGCAATCTTCGTGTTGATGTGATATATCTTCCATAGTTTGCAACACTGTGCAACCAACTTGTACTATTTTCTTTTCTATTGCCTGTACTTTTCCACTGTGCATTAATTGGTATATGCTATTTAAATAATTGTAACTTTGTTCTGCGTTGGCAACACTGTTTCCTAGATGGCAACACTGCTTATGGTTTGTTACTACTTGTGGTCAGTTATATGTTGTGCAAATTTTATTTTGATTACTTTTCCCGTTTTCAAGATATTCCATTACAACCTCACTACTGCCTTTATATACATTTTTGTGACATTCGAAGTTCCGGAGCCCCTAGCTCCCCTCCCCCTGGACCATGGCACCTTAAATTTTGGTAATCAACATAACTCGTTATGTTGCTTGCGATGTATTAGGTGTGAATAGGATTTGTGTGTTTGAGAACCTTCCTTCCTTGTCAGTTTCCAATGACATATATCAATAGACATTTTATAACATAGACTAGTAGCTTAGAACACAAAGACTTGGTTACACAAACCAGTAGAGACTCCGAACTGACCATAATCCACCTTTATCTGAATCAATAAATCATACCACGACAAACCTAACATCAGAAAAGCCAGAACATCAGACTTTCTTTTGCCTTTTATCCAAATTATCCTGAACAGAAACTTGTTTCCTAAAGAACAGTAAAGAGCAATCACGTAATGAATTTTCCAGAGTTGTATCGAGAAAACAAAAACAAGTCTTGCACAATTGCATGAGATCTGTGTATTTTATATTATTGCTTTTGTTGATATATAAATTAAAATTCATAGTTCTTATGGAGTTTCTGAAGTGAACACAAAGCAAAGAATGTTGTATGTTTTAAATGGCAACCACTAATAACAATGCCGACCGCTAATAACACTATATTTCCTCCAACAAAACATAATTTCTTTACATACTTCGGCTCGTTTTCAATGCCTGGGAGGTGATTCCTCGCATAAAAACACATAAAAGTCCAGGTAACGAAATGTCGAAATGTTCCGAGATTGGGCGATTGAAAGTATTCATCGCAGGGCTCATGCGGCATTCCATCGTAACTGAAGTAAACGTATATGCAAATGTAGAACTTACGATTTTGTGCAATAGATGCATAACGATTCACCAGAGGAAGTAAATTTGTTTTACGGAATTTTTTTAGTTTCCACAGCTTCCTTTGGAGAATCCCTCGTGCCTCCCTTGCACTGCACAAGGATGCAAGTTGCGTATTTAGATGGAACTATGTTTTACTTAGTTTACGATCGAAAGCCACATCAGCCCTGCGAGGAATACTTTCGAAATATGGGGCTCACACTTAAAGTTTACATACTTTCAATCGCCCATACCTAGGAATAGAAGTAGTTTTCGGCATTTTGTCGTATGTCTGTTTTCATGCCATTAATCAACTTCCAAGTGCTGTAAATAGACTTAAGATACACCTTGTATATTTATTTAAAAAAAAATAACAATCTATGAATTTACAGTAGAATCTATGAATTCTTCTTTTACAGTAGAATTTACAACCCTCTGAATGGTGTCTAATTTCTTTAGCGACTTCGCGATAAGAAATCCTCATTGTTTCAGAACGTGTGACTACATCATAACTAGTGATGATAGCAAGTGCAAGACCAAGACCAAGGGATGCAAGACCAAGACCATAGCTGCAAGACTCGCGCAAGACCAAGACCAGCCTGCAAAAGTCTTGCACACGCACTATTTAACTTTTAAAACGTGGAACGGAAGGGGAAATCATTATATCCTTCACTTGAATTTCTTTGGCTTCTGTAAAAATACCGCTGGGGTGAACGTGTTCCCAGTTGTGGAAACCTTGTGAGTGGATCTGAGAATAATGCCGCTGTTACTGTAGAATAAACGTCCTTTTCTGAATCGATTGTTGATAATTTCTGTCCAGTTCTGTGGCATGAAAGCAATACCCACATATTTGTCAAAAATGTGATAATGCTACAAACGTAACCCTTAATCTATCACCACCTGAAACCATGAATATTGTTTAATTGCAATCTAGAGGACCCGGCCATCTAGAGGACCCGGATATATGCTTAAGAGTTTCCTGTCACCTTTATTTTCTCGGAATAGATTCAGTGTGTGTTATTGGATTCATGCACGTAGCCACAGAGTTGTTATTACTTGTTCTCAAGTTTCATGTGAGTCATCCTAATCGAAGTCTCTTGCCCCCCACACACCCACAGAAAGAAATTAGTAATTGGTGCCGGTACCAATATTACAAGTTTCCTTCTAGAAACTTCACGCACGACTATGTACTGAAAATTATTTTGAGAGGATATGAACAGGGAACATTTATATGAAAGTGGAAAATACCAGGGTGAGTCATAGGTTCGTAGCGTTTTTATGGATAATGTGCAGCACCCGCCTCCCCCTGTACCACAGAACCCTATTCGGTGAAGTACATCCCATTACATTGTATGGTTCTTCTCCAACGTTCCACCAGTTACACAAGCCCCTGACGATACCAGGCTGCAGGGTTTGAAGCAAAGAACTCAGTAATCCCAGTTGTCACATCATCCACGGAATGGAATTGTCTGCCCCGCAGGAATGTGCCATGGAATGAAACAGATGAAAATCAGTTGGCGCAAGGTCGGGACTGTAGGGGGTGTGTGGTAAAATGTCAACACCATCCATGTCCACAATGTGCTGGCGGACTCTTCTTGACCTGTGGCATGGAGCGTTGTCAAATTGGAGCAGTCGCTTTCGGTTCACCAGTGCTGGATAACGACGGCGCACAATGTCGTATACCCGTTGCAGCTGTTCAGCACATAATGTCCCTTCTACGGAACGACCATGTGGAACGAGCTCCCAATCCACCGGACTTTCGAAATTCCACCACACACACAGCACTGTCTTCTCTTCAAACCGCCCTCTTCGAACCACTGGCTGTGCCTCGGTACCTGGTCGAAGCTATTGTTTCCCGATGTCAGGATAATGAAGAAAGATCCACTTTTCATCATTTGTGATAATCCGCCGCCAAAACCTGTCGTCAGTTGGGTTTCGAAGCAGTTCTTCACACAGGATCACACGTTGTTGACTTGAGCGGAAGTCAAATCATGGGGAACCATTCTCGGTTGCCTGGAGCGAAACCCAAGTTGATGCAGATGACGAACGACGCTGGTTTGTAATGTCTGGACCTCATCTGCCAGCTGACGGGTACTGGTTCCTGGGTTTCCTTCAACAGCGTTCAGGACGACATCGATATCCGTCGTCGCAGTGCGTCCGCTCTTGGGCTTGTCATCAAGACTGGTGTCACCAGACCGAAAACGTTGAAACCACTTTCTAGCTGTGGACAGTACCTTTACCTTCTACGGCACAAATTTCCTTGGCTGCTGCTGCTACATTCAACTCCTTTTCCAGTAATGGCGCAGAAGCACACGGCACACAAGTTTCTTCTCAGCCATTGTCCTGCCAACTGTGTATTCAACGCGTATTTCCTCCCACACACCGTTAGCGCTGTGATCAGACAGACACGTGACACGTTTTCTGCCACCACCGCCTTCACCTGTTCTACACGTTGCACATGGTTTTCCGGCATCGAGTGGGCGGGGCCACCCAACGCTACGAACATATGACTCATCCTGGTATAGTTTAATTAATAAAGAGAAGGTTTTAAGAAACTTTTAATATTTAGATTCCATATTTGAAGTGCGTTAAATCAATAAGGATTTAAGTGCCAACAGTTATTTATGCGCAAGGTGAGCAAAATCATTAATTACAAGTTTGATGAAATGTTCGGACTTCGGAGTGCGGACATAAAGTAAAAAAGCACCTCTAGTTGATGAAAAATACGCAAATATCAGAATACAAGTAATGGACTTATAGCACTGTCATTGTACGTTAATTTCGTGTTAACGAACTCCAAATTAGGTGGGCCGCGGTGGTTCAGTGGTAGAATACTCAGTTCCGGTGCGTGTGGTCCTCGGTTTGAACCCGGCTTGTTCCATGTGGGCTTTGTGGTGGGCAAACATGGTGTGCGTGAGTTTTCTCGGGTGCCCAGTTTCCTCTTACTTTCTTCATTCCACCAATTCTCCCATCATGGTCCATTCGGCGTGAGTCAAAAGTGCCTAAAGGTCTTAAATGAAATTCAGTTGCAAACTAGGTTCTGGGAATCCCTCTGAAGTTACCTGAAAAGCAGTAGAGAATTGAAGAATCCGAGTTCTCGGTTATGGTGCAAACTTTCTAGAGATCAGCTTCTATACTGAATGCTCAAAGCCGCAAGAAAGCTACTCCGCGATTGCTCTACGCGGCCGACTATACTGACTGAGGTTTTCCAGGGTTTCTCTTTTCACCAGGCGAATGCTGGGATAGTATCTTAAGTAACTTTCCACATCCTCTCCCCTACCTTATCCCTACATGAGCCAAAGATGCCTAAAGGCCAGTAATCGATTCAATTCCGCGATTGCTCTATCTAACTTCTCTGAGTAAATGATAGTTACCTTCTACGCGTGATGCCTTTCTAATCACGTTCAAACACTAGAAGCAACAATACACCGTTATACAAATACGTGCAGTTTACATAAAAATAGCTGTGATAAATAGCATCTAGCAAACGATTACCGCCATTAGCGTCAAGTCTGTAATAGATTTCAATTTTAAGCAGTATTAAGTTACCTGCAAATGACTTGAAAGTTCAGTACAATTAGATCCATAGTAGTGACATTGACCGCTGCTTTAGTGGTACAACCTATTGCGTGCATCTACTCATACGCAAAGACAAAGCAGCTCTCGTGTATGTTCCAGTGTTCTGTTGGACCTAGAGAACCCAGCATTCGTGCCCAATCTCGACCCGGTCCGATTCTACATCGACTTTCCGTCTCGATTCGAACCGGACGGAAAATCGGACACAACTCTCCTGATGTGGCAAAAAAGTGAGTTAGGAACCCAATCGACCGGCCTGGTCGAGCCGATTCTTTTAGTCGGACTCTGATTGAACCGAGAAATGTATATGTATTACCGAGCCAATTCCGGGCCCGCCTACAGGTCTCTGGTTGGACACTGATCAAATGTTTTATACCAGTAGTACTATAAACAACACAACTTAATACCTTCTTTGTGCTTTTATCGATTTTAGAAATTACATCCTACATGTGTTAGCGACTAACTACTTTGGAAGATTATTGCTGTATATTACTCAATACTTTTTTTGAAAAGTACTAGATAACGATATAACTTTACATCTTATAGGGATAATATACGTAGAGAATTTTATTAATTACCTTAAGGCTCAGGCCGAGATAGAGGAGAAAGGATTTGGGAAAGGTTTCATCCAGGGCCTATGTTGAAGGTCCCATCCCGGCATTTGCCTGGTGTGACTGAGGAAAGCTTTGGAAAATTCTCAGTCAGGATGGTCGGCCGCTGGGATCGAACTTACGACCTCCCGAACGCTACGCCAGCGCTCTACCACTGAGCTACGGCGGCTTTGTACACATAGAGAAATATAGGGGCAGTCAGTGGAGGAAAAAGGAGTTGATACGGACATCCTTAGTTAATGATGCGACTTAGTTAATGTAATAATTTTATGCTCTACATTCTTACAACGTGTATATTTTTAAAAAAAAACTTTACACCCCTACTTGGATGGGAAGCAGCTAACTTCTACATTCGGAGTTGTAAAGGTTTATTGAACCTACAGTCCGTTGCATCATCGATAATTCATTTCGTGTTTACCTCATCTGGCTATTCACCTTCTCTCCCCCTCTCCAAGTGAATTTCTCAGAAAAAAAGGAGAAAGATATCCAATATTACATTATTGCCACGGGCAGGTTTTCCGGAAAAATGCTCCCTGGATATTGGGAATGTGATTGTAATATCAGTCCTGCGTCTCTAGAGTGGACAATGGATGAGCGCTGCTGATACATGAGGGCCTCTGTGGTCCCCAATCAATTAGTCTCGTGGTTGGCAGTTTTGAGTTTGTTTCATTTTATGATACACGATCCTGTTTCCATTTCGTGTCGGCAGGTTGAGAGACATTGCCGAATATTTAATAATTAAATGTACCGCAAAAACAGGAAAAGTTCGCGTATAGTATGTTACCATCAATCTATTGGTCCTGTATGCAGGTGATTTCTAATTTGACTGAACAGTTTTTTGTATTACGAATACTTATATACTCATACCCTGGAAGTAGTTGTTCATGTAAATAGAAGTTTCACGTCAAAACTTGAATGTACCCATACTACAAATTTCTGAAGCAAGAAATAGCGGTTTATAATTAAAAATAAAAAGTGCTTGATAATGGGTGTTATTCATTTTTGAAGTGCCACCGAGCCTGACATAGCATTTGGAAGGTCCTGGGTTCGATACCAGCTGCTAATCATTCTGACTGAGGTTTTTCCAAGATTTTCGTCACTCACACCAAACGAATGTGGAATGGTACCGTCAATTTAGGGCCTGGTCGACTCTTTCCTGCACCATATCTCGGCCTAAGCCATAGTGCCTAATGTCATTCAAATTCGAAGTGTATAGAAATTCGCTCGTTTCGGCTAGAAATTTGGATTTTAAAAAACTGAAAGAGAAAATAAAATCACTTCGGATTTGAATGGTTATCACTTCGAAAACTCACCAACATTTTAGATGGGGGCGCAGTAGAAGATTTTAGTTGCTCAGCATCGAAATGGATTTCAAATAAATAGTTGTATGTTTTGCTCATATATATATATATATAAAAATAACTAGGTAAAATTTGAATTTTCTGACATTTTAGTAACTAATTACATCGGCTCATCCTCTATTCCAGTAGATGTGAAGTCTTTGAAATCCACAAACATCCATATCCCAGCCGGGATTCGAGCCCAGAAGCCTGGAGACGCTGGCATGACGCCTGAGATCAAACGGCTACCGCTGTCGGTTGCTCTTTATTTTAAGATGGAGAAAACGCGAAAAGAAAAATAATTGAGTTCATCCAATTGCAAGCCAGAGACATTTAAAGGGGCAGTGTTATAAACTCGTTGCATCTTTGAATTTGAATTTATTTATGGCCTTTGGGCATCTATATCTCAGGTCGGGATGGAGTAGGCAGAGGTATCAGCCAGGATCTTACTTAAGGTACGGCGCCACCATTTGCCTTGTGAAAGCGAGGTAAACCCTGGAAAACCTGTCAGTATGGTCGTCTGTGTAGTTCGAAGTTCGAACGCGCATGTCTACTTATTACCAATGCGCACCGTTACAGCCTGTACTACGGGAGCTGTGTCTTTGCATCATTTTGGGATAGAAAGATTATATAACTTGTTATTCTCTCTTGGTCATAGCATATCGTGCCAAAATAGTACTTATCGACTAGCTGCATACCACCACAAGAGAGATTGGCTATAACATTAAAATACTAGGACAGTCAGGACTAGGTCTTCAATTAATTTCTACTGGGGCCCGGATTGATGGTAATGTCGCAATAAAAATCACTATGAGTAAGACAGAACAGTAAGCGCTAAGTTGAGGCCAAGTCTGATTTTGCGTACTCTGATTGGCCAAAATCAGACTTGGCCTCAACTTAGCGCTGACTAGAAGTTTAGCGGTCGATTGTAGAACTGACCCTAAGACTGAGTAGTCGTAGTTTAGTTGGTAGAACGCTGGCTTCACATTCGGGATAGCCTAGGTTCTGTACCAGCGGCCGACCATACCGACTGAGGTTTTCCTGTCACACAATGCAAATTCCGGTATGGTACCTTCAACTTGAGTTGGGACGGTCTTAAGCCATAGTTCTGTTACCGCCCTTACAAGTAATTTTATTTTCAACTTAGGCCCCGACCGACTCCTAATCCACCCTATTCCAACTTAGATGCCTAAAGGTTATAAATAAATTGAAACAGAACAGTGAGACAGTACCTTTATTGGCTACTCACTATATTTTTACGAATTCCAATTCCAATAAAATTAAAGAGTAAGCGCAGCGTAAATTGGCATGAATTCACATTACACTTCTTTGCTTTTCATGCATTGCAACTAGTGAAGGGTATACATATAATAAGATACACTCACATGTTACTCTTAAGTCTTAACATCGTAGCAAACCCGGGTGAGCCAAAGATGTGAAAAGACCATAAATAAATTCCAATTCGTATAAACCGTGGAGGCCCGCAAAAATAGGTTTTGGAGTCCGGTTCCGGACCAGAGTTCCACCATTTGAAGACCCTTGCACTAGGATATTGCTGACTTAAGTCAAATATTGACTTCACGAAATAATTTTGAGAGATGTTACAGTTTATGGAAGTATCTTAGTAAGTTCACGACTTAATTATGAGTTTCAACGTAAAATATAAATTTTATATTTCAAAATATCACTTCCGCTGTTCTGCATTTTATCTATTTACCTTTTTTTTACTTCGGATATAAATAATTGAACAATGAACGATTATTTATTTTATTTTTTATTTTTATTTATTTAGTGACAACAGGCAATGGCCTAATTATAGTGTTGAGCTTTACAAAGTAGTTATACAGAGTTTATTGACAACGGCATCTCTAAATTCTTTAGGCGACATATAGCATACGTCCAGATCATTGTGAACTGTACATATTGTACAAACTATTCAGATTAGTGACCTCATCAAGATATTGGTTCTTCCCTTTTTACAGTGGAAGAGACCAGTATTATTAACGCGAGTTTTAGTTGATGGGACACGAAACTGTAATGTTGAAACAAAATCTGTACAAATCTAACTTTTATTAAACATTTTCTTGAAGAAATAACAGATCAGCAATGTTGCGCCTTTGTTCCAAGCTCTGAATATTAAAGTTCTTAATGACTACATTGTAACTATCATAAGCAGGATAGATTCGAGTTTCTTTAAAAGTCAGGAATTTAAGAAATTTTGATTGGATTTGCTCTAATTGTTGGCAGTGTTTCAATTAATATGGATTCCAAATAGAAGAAGCGTATTCCACCTTGGAGCGAACATAAGCATTGTATTTTTTTTTCCAATGTTAATATATTGTTGAACTGTTCCCGTCCCAATTACGAATCCTAGTAACTTCAAGGCTTCATTTGTTATATTTGTAACGTGTATGTTAAAAGTCAATTTCGAGTCAAAACTGTCACCAAGATCCTTAACTACAGTAGGTCTGTTTA
>JAGDQP010036652.1:0-18961 GCA_022664845.1 Lepisma saccharinum | reverse complement strand
CAGCAGAAAAGGCTCTAAGAGCTCTTCTTCCTTCTATGACATCTTATCAGTGTGAGACTTGTTTCTTTCCCGAAGCAAGAATCAACAGAAAATAGAGTTTCTAATTTAATGTGATGAAAGACATTAGGATAATCTTGTGAAAGCTGAATCCTAGGTTGTAGATATTAATGCGGGCAAAAAGGCAAACGTGTTACATTAAAAGTTAATGAAAATCAATTTTAAGGAAAATTAATGGAAAAAGCACAATAACTCAAAATTAACGAATTAATTTTAAAATCATCCGTTTGTTTTGAACCATTGGTCTCATTTTCAATTAATGATCGTTCATTAATTTAATATCTAAATTCAGTATTTAACATTTGTAAGTTTGTCGGTGCTGTTTTGGATTTTATTTTAATTTTCATTGTTTCATATTTGAGACCAATTCATTGACCATTAGTAAATGTCGAATATGTCGATAATGTTTGGTATTGAGGCTTTTAAAATTTTTGGACACGGGGTATATCACTAATTAAATCACTTTCAAGGAGTCTTTTAGAAGTAGAGGAACACTGCAGTTAATTTTGTTAGTTTACAAACATACTGCTAGCACATATGGGAGTACCTTTGCTCTGAAATTCATTTTTCAACTTTCAATTTATAGAACAATAATTTAACAATCAATTCTGTATTGTCTTCTCTTCAAAAACGACATACCCTTGTACCAATTTTTTTTTATACTGGCAGAATATGGAAGTTATGTAGGCACTTTCGGCATTATGCATGCACACCACCCCCATAAATCTTGCTACCAATAATCCAGATCCCAACCATCTAGCAAATCCTAGCAATTAGTGCTGGAATAAAGCTAACAAGAAATATTAAATAAACGGGTACGTAGTGAACTTTGCCCCCCGAGAAAATATAGTAGCTTGTAGTTATATGATATTTACTTAATGCAGGGAAACTAGTTAGCAGTAAACTGAGAGCTTTGAAGAATATCCAAGCAGCATTTATTTTTCAATATTTTATTGGGCTAAGTTTACATATATGCTGTTCGCCCAAAAAGGTACAGTTACACTCATGTCTACACATTACACTAATACTATACTACACATGCAATAATAAGTTAAATAATACTCTACGATCATTACATCCTCACTTTTGTCATGAGTAGCATCAATTTCCTACACAATTTAACATTTATTTCGTTCATGAGCAGTCTGGTTTGTTTACCCTTTTGGAAACACAGGCTATTGCCCACTGCCTTTTTCTTCCTCTTTACGCGACTGTCCAAATGTACAGCCTTTAGTAGCATTGAACACAATGTTAAACTTTGAAGTGTTTAATATTTTCGTGAACTGAATTGGTTCAATGAGACGTAACCAGTACTTCATTACACAATGCGTCCTAGGGGAAAATTTACTGTGAAAAGAATCTTTCCTAAATGGTTAAACCCCTTTGCAGGTATGTCTCGCTTATTCTCTCCTGTAATTATTATTTTCTGAATCTAAATATGCAACTTCCTTTAATTACTCATTATTATGGCATTAATTTCTAATAACAATTGGAATTTGCCATTTAACAAAATTGATGTAATAGTAATCCATTGATTATATTGAATCACGTGTACAAGAAATAATTTCAAACAGACAGAATAGTTATCGAAAAATAGATCAATCCCGAATACGAAAATGTTTGAAAAACTGAATATATAGTAACAAAATGTCTTGCGATACAATTCATAAATAATTAAATTCTGCATTTTCAACACTTACACACACACACACTACGGAATTGTACTTACGCATACCGGAACATGAAATGGCGCAAAAATAGAAGTTGAATAGGCTCGAATCCAGTGCGTGGTATATCGGGACGATCTACAATCTTACTCCTATTTAATATCCTTTCACTTCCGTATGATTACAAATTAATATTGATTACCACCTTGCTCATGTTGAGGATGTGTAGAGTTAAACAAAATCTTTACAACACAAAACCCTTGCGTACAAGCAATTTTCTGGAGAATAATATTGTAGGTGTACCACCTAACTCACCGATTTTTGATCTGAAGCCATGTGGCTTGCAGATTGCAAAAGAGAACGCCTAGGCGGCAGTACCAGACCAGTTCCGTTTGGCGCGAGAATAAAACAAATCTATCGCCGCATGAAGAGCGCTCGCATTAATTAAACTGGGAAATTCGTCACACCCTGTCTATGCTAAATGGTCTTAGTTCATTATGTAGCTATTCTTTGATAAACTATCTTGTCTATAATATCGTTGGTGTGAGTTATTAGAAATTTTGCTAATCCACTCCAGAAATTGAGTTGTTGAATATTTATAATTACTCGCACAAGTGATTGATAGCTTTCAATGAAAATGAAAAAGCAGTCACTTTTACCAATAAATTCATCGTTGTCAGATAATGCTGTTGACTCTGATGTATAGTTAGGAGAAATATTTAGTAAATTTAAAGGCGATTTACGAAATATATTCCGGAGATTCATGTTTTGGAGTTGTGATGCAAGAACGATGCTTGGAGATTTGCAATGAGCAGAACATGTGGTAGCTAATGTTTCTGAAATATATTCATTAAAATGCGCTTTTTTTGTGTCAATATCTTCCCAGTTAACTTGAGCGTAGGTGCATTTGTTGGAAATAATTAATGCCACTATAATTCCTATTACAGTATTAATCATTTTAGACACTGTGGAGAAGCTTTTCGGGTTAGTGAAACCTGAAATAAGAAAATGCATATTATTCACAGAAAACATGGATTCCAGGATATTCAGTTGATATCCAGAATGTTACGAAACAACACTGACAAAACAACCTCATGATGAGATAAGATAAGATAAAATTAATTGTATGGGCGGTAACAGCACTAAGACAACCTCATGAGTTCTCTTACGTGAAAATAAGAAAGAGCATAAAAGGTGAACCAACTTTAGAGTATTATGTTTCCAATACCATTACACTAGAACTAGGGCGCCATACTAGCCTCTAGAACTTCAAACCAGATCTATATAAAAGTGAATATTAAATAATTGTGCAATGGATGCTGAAAGAATTAAGTAAAGGAGGTAGGGGATTCCTAGACAGGGTATAAATAGTAAAGAACGACGAGTAAAACGATTTTCCTTATTAGTGTAGATGACAAAGTTAATTACTTCCGTCTAGTCAAGCAATGAGAGGCTTTTTAAGGACAACAAAAATTCCAAAATACTTTGAAATTTATGTATTTTACTCCTGTTTGTAATCAATCTGGCTAATTGTTTTAAAAATCGTAACAGTAAAGTAATATATTTGCGTAATTACAAGTTACAAATTGGTTGCTAGAATTGTTTTATTCATGCGGCCGAGTTGTAGTATTTATTGTCGTACGTCTTATGAGGGTATTCTAGCGAATCGAGAATCCAATTAATAGATCAAGAATCCAATCCAATTAATCCAAAATATAGCGTATAGCCAACTTCGTATACACTCGTTCTTTAGCAAACGTGGTCTAAAGCCTGTAGCGGTCAGCGTTACCAAACATTCCACGACGATTTAAGCTGACAAAGTAACCCGAAGACCTGAATTTGGAGGATCTAGTAACACAGAGAACAGTGTCGATATTTGATGCCCTAATGGAAAAAGGCAAAGAGAAGTCTCTGTATTTTCTCAAACAAACTCCACAACACTGACAAGATAACCCTTTTTTCTAAGATTTTTGTGAATTATCGTAACAAATGGCTATGGTGAATTATGTAGCTGAAAGAACTGTAAGTCTCATCCAAAAGTATAATGAAGCCAAACAAAAGACTAGGAAAGAAGCAGCTTATTCTTCCATTGGTTAACAACCATCGTAAAAATTTTCCCGCTCCACTGAAGAAAGCGTTTTTGTGAATTGAGACTACAAATAGTGACAATTTTTCTAAGTGTTAATAACTAAAAATAGTCAAAATGGATCGACCTGTAAATATGACTTAATTGTACTGAAATTTCGTTAGTTATTAGTAGACATCAGAAGGAATAAAATAAGCCTAGTGGACGCTTGACCAGTGTTAGTTTTGTTATTTGGAACACCTTACTAAGGGATTCAAGAGAATTTTTGACAAATAATATATTTTGTTAAGTAAATCTAAGAAATTGAATTACTCATTAGTAAATTAGGAATTGGAAAAATGTGACGGATTGGATGTGATGCAAAATAACTGTGTAAATACTTCAAAAAATGAAAACTTGTATAAAAAAGCTGTTAAAACGGAATGCATAACTAGCAGCAAATACCGAAGGTTAAAACCGTGGATAACTTAAGCTCTTATCACCTCTATACCGGAGAGAACTTAATTGGCAAGTAACAAAATATAAGAACAATATAGAGTTAAAATAATATTACAAAAATATAAAAACAAAGTCTCTCAACTCATTAAAAACGAAAACAAAATGAGTATTATAGTAAAAAGATTTTGGGATGTAACAATGATACAGGTATATTATGGAAAGTCATTGCAAATATCACAGATTAAAGTCAAAAGAGAGATGTTGATATTAAAGAAATGCAAACAAATGAAGTATTAAGAATGTTTGAAAACTACCTAAATTTGGTGGTTAATACATTAAATGACCATTTTTCTAACATAGGTAAATAAAGTTAATAAATTAGATGTGAAAATGCACAATACTTGTAAAACAGAAGCTGGTCCAGAAAAATCATTGTTCCTTAATCCAGTCACGAAACAGCAAATAAGTGATTACATAAACCAATTAAAGCTAAAGACAGCATCAGGTATAGAGGAAATATCTGTAGCGATATTAAAAATACGAAAACGTATGTAGCAAAGCCGTTACAACATATTTTTAATTTGAGTATTGAAACAGGTATATTTTCCTGAAAACTTTAAAACTGCTATGATAATAGACCAATTTCATTATTAAGGAATTGTTCGAAACTACTAGAAATATGCATTAAAAAAAATGTAATCTTCTTAGAACAAAACTATTTTTTCTCAGAAAATAAGTATGTTTTTAAAGCTGGAAAAATCACTTCAGATGCAACATAAAAATTTACACTAACCATATGTAAAGAGATTGACAAAAATCGTGAAGCAATAACTGTGTTCCTTGATCTAGCTAAAGCTTTTGACACCATATGCCATTATATACTATTAAGTAAAATGGAACACAGTGGAGTACGAGGTCTGGGATTATCCTGGTTCAAAATCTACCTAACACATAGAAAACAAGCTGTAGAAATAGGTAACATAAGCAACCATTCTTGTATCAAATATGGAATCCCGCAAGGGACAGTTTTAGGTTCATTTATATTTTAAACTTATATAAATGAACTATGTAATTTAAAACTAGATACTCATACACAGTCATTTGCAGATGACACATCATTAACAATTAGTGTACAAGTGGGACGAAACGTACCATAAAACTGAAATAGAGTTTGAGAAAGTAAGCAATTGGCTAAACGTAAATTTACTAGTATTAAACGATGACAAAATAAAGTATATAGCATTGTTTCCAACAATAACTGGACAACCAGTAAGCAATATGGAAATAAAACTGCATACATATGATAAGATCAAACACTGTAATTGTAAAACTCTTGTACGAGAGAAACTAATTAGCTATTTAGGAATAAACATTGATCAACACATGAGATGGAATCTACACATTAAACGTGTAATAAAACTATTACGGAAACTATCTTTATAAATTTGTACAACTTAGAAATATATTGAACATTAAGACACTACGCATAATGTATCATTCACTAGTACAAAGCTTACTCCAATACGGCATAACAAGCTGGGGTGCGGCCATCGAGAAGTATTGAAAACCATTAATTGTTCAACAAAATAAAGAATATATTAAGAATATGTACAAACAAAACGTATGAAACAAGAGCAGAAAATTTGTATAAAGAATTCTGTGTACTTAATCTACCTAAATTGTACATAAAAGCTGTTTTAATGTATTTTAAAAGAAATGAAATTGTAGGAAGAAAACCTATCGTAAAAATGTTATTATACCCTCACCCCCCCCCCCCACACAGACACACAAAACGATTACGGCGGAAATGCAGCGAAATGTCAAGCTACAGTAATATGTACTTTTTGCACCAAAATCAAATGTTGATATGGAATTATAACGATGATCATCTCTTTCATTCTTAAATTGCAAATTTTTGTATGTTTCTTCTATCTTTGTATTTTTAGCAATTCTGAGTAAAGAATGACTTCTGCTTGTCACTACAGTTAAGAGACCTGATGGGATAGTAACCAGAAATCAGGAGGAAATTTTAAAACTAATTGAAAATTTCTACATAGAATTGTATTACTCCGAAGAAACATTAGGAAAAAAATATTTGAAATTAAATGTTGTAAAAGTCAAGTCGTAATAAAACAATAAGGGGATAAATTACTTCGAAGGATGAAGAATGGAAAATCCCCAGGAGAAGATGGATACACAGCAGAAATGTTTAAATAACGAGATGAAAAGATGAAAGAGATACTTTAAAATTTATTTTCAATATTCCTGAGGCGAAGTTGCGATAATGTATTTATTATTTTGTTGTTCAATGAAGAGGGGGGGGGGGGGAGTGCCATGACACAAATAGAGGACAATAACAGGTAATAGATGGCATTGTCATGAATGGCACTGCGGGAGGAACGACAAGAGGTGAAATTTATATCATATGCTGATAAATATATCGTAAGTTGGGATAATGCATATTTATCATATCAGTCATTTCATTATTTGTACTTTGTTTTGTGTGCTTAAATACATTAAGACGTGCTATGCCACCGTATACACAAATAAGTACATGCAAATATGTTTGTAAAGAATTGTGAAAGTACCGAGTACGATACCTTGAATTAATAGATAACCTTCGCAGTTTAAATTTGATTCAAATGTAATCTGTGAAGACAGATTTATTGGGCTGGTTAATACGATACAAGGCTGATTTGAATTTAAACTTAGATTCAATAGATAGTGAATACGGACGACGGAAGCTTATAAAACTGATGTTATTTATGAGTAGCAAGCCTGTAGTTTAATGACAAGAGAAAAATTGTTAACATGTTTAAACTCTTGTAGATAACCATTGCAAATCCGAAGTCTGTGATGGTATCTCCCCGGACACATGCGTGGGTTTCTTGAAGCCAAAAATGTGTATAACAATGAAATACAGTATGGAGATGGTCTTTTCTTTTGAATTTCCAGTGGGAAACACTAACATCCAGTATAATGAAAATATAAGAAAGACCAAAAATAAAATATCCATCTAGCTGAAGAAGGAAAGGAATATTTATTCATATAATTGATATGTAGTAGGAAAGATTTCAATAATCCAAAGAGAAAAAAAAATCTATATTTTCAGCAACAAAACACTACTCGCACGGCAGTACCTTAACTTCATTGAGTTGCAGTTGCCTTAACTTCATTGAGTGATACGTGAAGCCGCTAAATCTGCTGCTCTGGTTGTTGTCTTTTAAGCAGTGTTGCTAACATTGAAAGTGGTGGTCATTAACGTGACAATATAACATAAAAATATAAACGTTTACATGCATGCATCCACTGTGGCACCATAGGTGGATTTTGCTTACAAGAGTGCAAGAGTAACATCAACTCTTGTGAAAAGTATAAAGGCATAATTAAGGAACCGTGACTGGTGAACAATACCTAGAAACAGACCCTGGCCGCCCCAAAAAGATTGAAACTGTTCCTTATTTCATGGAAAGTCTTCACTCTCTTCATTCTACGGAAGCTGAGGTGTTTAAAATAAATATGTTATATGAATGTTTCTACAAGATTTTCAAAAGTGCGTTTCCCGCACCTTACTTCGAAAAGTTTGTAGAAATATTCCTGAAATACAGTTTTTTTTAAGTGAAAAGTCCACATAGAACACTGCTGATGAAATCAGGCAGTCGAAACAATTTATACCAGAACATTAAGAGATCAAGAATGGACGCAACGAGGTGACTGGTATCACTTATTCCTAAAACCAAACACTATTTAGTATATTAAACTGAATACCAGTTGACGGAAACAAAATAATTAGCGCCACAGAATTTAAACTGCTCACCTACTCAGAAGAGACCAATAAAAGATGTAAGACAAGGAAGGTTGGAAATTAGTGAGTGGCTAGTCTAAACAGGAAATGCGGATTCAACATCGGACTTGACGATTTTTTTCCAAACATTTACCGTTCGCAGTAGTGCCGGTGAGACCTTGGTAACGGTCACTGGCCTAATGGAAAAGATTACTAAAATTTCTCACCAGGCCGGTGGTATATCGGCGGGTAGTCAACGCTACTACTGCCTCTATATGTACAACAACTGCAACTACTAATAATATTAATACTACCACTACAACTACTGTTAATACACAAACTATAACAACTACACTACTATTAGTAGTATTTAGTTAATTATGCCTTACGTATTCCACTTTTTCATATCTTAATTAAATTAAGTTATTGTTTATAACTTCCACCAATTAAAATTTGAATGCTGTTCTGAAAAAGTATTTATTAATTTCATTGTTGTTTTAAATAAAAACATAGAGAGAATGTAAAACTTGTTTTATAACTTTAACAATGAATCTCTGATATTTTACTAATAAAACCCCTTTTCGGATATTTGTGAGCAGCAAGGCTTACGAAATGATCGTCGGGTTGAAAATAAATAAACACAAGAAATTTTCTAAAAAGATTTTTATCAGGAAAATTGAAAAAAATATTTATTTCATTGTTATCAACAATCTATTACTGTTTTTGAAAACTAGTTGGTCATACATACACTTTCGGTAACCCATTAACTGCCAAATTTGTTTCTGAATATTTTTTACTTTATTTCTATTCAACTACATCTGATTAGTAAGAAGATACATGAATTTTCAATTACAGCACACAAAACGTTGAATAATTTCAAAATTTTGGCTGATCCCCAAATGGGGATCACGGCACATACCATCTACTTTTGATGCAATTGCTGAAAGCATTCAACATGTAGTCCAACATCGCATCGACTGCATTGTTCGCGCATATTCTTCTTACAAACTCCACATTTCCTTTGTTTTCTCATATCGGTGCGTTTCATGTAGTGAGATCCGGATGTTCTGATGTCAACTGGAACACGAGTGAGTGATGACGTGGGAAAAGATTTCCTCCCAGCCTTTTTCGGATCGGATAACGGTGACGACAGAGCCAGATACGCTCTAGCAACCTTTCTTCTGTAAGCCAAAAGGGAAATTGTACCATTTGCAAGACAATACAGTACGTGGGCGTTAACCAGTGCAACGTCAATGGCGTTGGTAATCAAGGGAAAATACCACTTTTTCCCTCTTATTTTTACTCTATACTTTTGGACGTTCCAGTCCATCTTGTCCACTCTACCCATACACTTGTTATACTCTGCAATAAGTTTGGGTTGGGGGACTCGAATATCTTTCTGTTCAGCCTTACTGCATCGCTTCACATGCGAAATAGGTTCGATTGTATCATGGTTCGATAGAAGTTTCACATAGCTGCTGTCATTCCAGATGACAGCGAAAATTTCATTCTACGAATCAAATCTGTAATCATACGTTCCTAGTTCTGTTTTCTGCATCTCCTTGTCTGTAGGAATAGGACATTTGTTCATTCTGTTGCATCGAACAGTTCCTGTTGCTCTGATATCGATATCTTACAAATGGTTCATCAGGGAGAATTGCGTGAAAAAATTGTCAAAGTAAAGTTTGAGAGCGTTTGCTGTCTCTAAAGTGGAAATAATTTTCAGGACAACAGAAGACCCAAGTCCAGTCACATTTTCCTCAGCCTTGATGTCTCTCGACTTGCCCTCATACACCTGCATCTGATAACAATAACCTGTTTCTGAGCAGCACATCGCCCACTGTTTGAAACCAAACCTCACTGGCTTACCACGAATAAACTGCTTGAGATAGTGGTGTCCGAAATATCGAACCATTTGCTCATCAACACTCAAATTTTCAGAGAACACACCAAACTGCAGGAAGTTTTCATTTAGTTTGTCAATGAATGCCCGAATCTTGAAGAGTTTATCCCGTTCTTCTGCAGGAATTCTTTTAATCTCCGAGTTGTCGTTGAGATGGAGATACCGCTTGATTTCAAGATACCTGTTTCGACTCATGCATTTTCTCACGCATTGGAGATCCATGTCTTCATCATCACACCAAAAAAGTTGTTGTTGAGGAACAGAATGATACAAAGTAAAAAGAAGAATGCCAATAAATTTCTAGATAAAGTCATTTGAAAGTTGAAAGTGATGGGCGTTTTTCTGTGCAGCATACATCACAGCTTACGCACAATATATGAAATAATTGTGTCATCAAGCATCTTCTCAAAACATGCTCACTGAGCTCACTAATGAGATTATTTCTCCTTGTCTCCACAGCATCAGAAGTTGAATAAACTTTCGAGTAACTAGGTTTTTGTTTCTTCCAGTTAGAAGTAATTATTGCCTTCTTTTTGGCAGGAGGTGTGGCTAAATCCTCTTTATCTGTACTTGATGTTGCCAAAGGTAGCTTCACTAAATCACATTCATACTTCCCCGCTGCTTGATGAATTTCAACAAGTCCGGGAACATCTGCAGGTTCTTCATCAGCCATAATATCCTCATCGAAGTCTCCATTATCCGACATTTCATCTACCAGTTCTGGAGGAAGTTCCACTATGTCAATAGGGCCATTGACGTCATCATCATCGTCGGAATCCCAAAACTCATCAGTATTTATTATATCAGTGATTTCTTTCAAAGAATAAAACTTACGTTGTGCCATTTCCATTAAACGAAAATAACAAAATATGTCCTTTATTTTTACACGATATCAGACGTGAACCCAAATGGGGATCGAGTTATTTGGGACCGTTGTCCGTACCCAAATTACATTCAGATGCAAAAGGCGATACTAAAACATTCAGTGTTTGTCATCTTCCAAGGTGAACATACACTGACTAAAACTATCCTTAATAAATACAATCTTTTCCGCCTTCACAAAACACGTTTCAGTGTTGGAACGAAAAAGCGCGCCTCTGCCAAACAAAGTAGCTTCTTTACACAACACGTAACATGCACGTGATTGTTTTCGTTTCCTTTACACAGGAGATATCTAGCTGAAACACGAGAATATAAAGTTTCTCTATGTTACTGACAGATGGCGCCACTAGACAGGTTGAAGTATGTTATCGCCATTTGGGGATCACGGCAGTAAATGGGTACTATCACTATGACCTTTCCCGATGTCCAAGGAACGTGTATGCAACAGTTAATAGAAATCAATTCACGCAAGTAGATTTGTATAATTAACAACTAAATATTCATTCAGAATGTCATTTAGGTTTTACGGTATTATTGCGGAAAACCATTCAATTGTTACTTGGTAAGCGAAACGCTTCTCAATTGACAGTTTGATCCTAAAATATTAGTGCTAATTCAGAAGTTTAATATAAACAAGAAAAAAGTTCCTTTGAAGAACTACAAAATTACGCGTAGTTTCGGAGCTACAGGAGCTCAAGATTACGTAGGAATCATTACAAATGAAGTCATATAAGGCACATAGTGACGTAAGCGTTGACCACTTAGGAAACAACAATCGAAATTGTACCCAATACATATATTTAAGCAATGTTTATAATTGAGAGTGTTTCGAAAAGACAGGTTTCACTACGTAAGAATTAAATTGTCAAGGAATTAAATAGTCTAATATGTCTAATAGTGATAGGAATGAACTAGGATAGTGATAGGTGATAGGGAACAAATTGGCTCAGGACTTTTCTAAAAAAATACATGCCTGACATCGTGTCTTGTAGGGACCTAGCTTGGAATATTATGTTGTGTTTCATGTCCTATTTATATGCCCTATTTATGTCCTTTATATGCACTATTTTAGATAGTACTTTGGCCAATCTTATGTTCTATTTTGTGTCTATTACTTGCGGTATTTGTGTTCTGTTTCATGTAATATTAAAGTTGTAATTTCCAGCTGAAAATTTTACACGTATTAACTTTCAGTGTGGAACTTATTTCTATTACCCAAAAATTATTTTTCTTGTTGGAATATCTACATTTTACAATGATAAAAAATGAGAATTATGAATGAAAGACCGAAGTTCTGTTTTGAATAATCAAGTAATATTCTTACAGACGATAATGGAGAATCATTTTTTAATTTCTTTCCACTTGAGTAATAATATGTAAGTGAAAAAGTATGGTCGTAGAAAACAAGGTACAGGGAAAACATTTTGGGAGGCTTCTAATGACCCTGAAAAGTATGGAACATCGATCGATTGACCTTGGAACGATAAGGATTAAACATGATTAGCCAAATCTAAAAATAACTCAATTCGATGTACGTATTACGCACTACTTCAATTGCACTTTGTTAGGCCCAATCCTCTTACCCCATTACTTATGGAGATATGGCGATAGTTGTGACGATATATCATATATAATATATGAATTTAAACTTTTATTCATCCCGTTCTTGCTAACATAGTGTACAATATTAACTAAGGTCTTATGTAATATTCAATACTCTTCAACTCACATGAATGAATTTCTGTTATACTCCACATATCCTTTCAACAAAATCGTTTAAAATTCAAGAGGTAAGCTAATACGATGTCCAGTTTAGGTCGTTCCAGATGTCACAATAAACTTTGACACATATGAACAAAAAAACCGTAAGAAATTGTAGTTTACATATACAAACAACTGTTGCAATCGTACGAAATATTAAAAATATATAATTACTAAGCAGCATTATTCTGTCTGGCGCTCTAAGGTGCATTCAACCTCCTATCAAATGGAGTATTTCCTGGGCACATTGGGAAGGTTAAGGCGGTCGATCGTGGGACTGACCACCCCACTTCATTTCGTACCGTAGGTCTAGGATATGTGGAGCACTACTTCCACATCCGACATTCGCCGTTCACAGCGCGTGAGTATCGCACAGACGATAGCTTTACCTTCTTACTGATATACCGAAACACCTAAATATCGACATACCGTAATACCGATATATCAATATACCGAACATTATCGGAATATAGAAATATCGAATTCTTCTGAAATTCTGAAAAGATGAATACTAATAACTTGTATACAGGAAGTAGCATGGCAGAGCTGAAATCAGGTCACTTTGGTTTTGAATTCAAATACGCTTAGTTAAATTGGATTTATTTAGTCATTTCCGGCTCAGGCCGGGATGAGGTAGGCAGAGGATGGAAAGGTACGGGTTAAGGGCCTTTCATAATTTACAATCCTGGCATCGCACGATTCATAGTAACGAATTGAATTTTCTTTATGGTCTTTAGATACCTAAAGCTCAGACCGGAATAGCGGAGGGAAAAGGAGTTCAGAAGTCCCAATGTTGAAGGTGCAATATCGGTATTTGCCTTGTGCGACTGAGAAAAATCCCTGGAGAAACCTTCAGTCAGGATGGTCAGCCGCTGGGATTCAGCCCACGATCTCCCAAAAGTTATGGAAACGCATTTCCACTGTGCTAAGGCGACTAGTTATCATAATGATATTAGTAACGAAGTTCGAATACTGGGTCTTTGAATCTGCGACCAAAATCAAACGAATCCATTGGACCGGATATTTGAAAACCAGTAGATCCAGGTTTCAGGTTACCGGATTAAGATCAGATTTCCGGACCCGGATCCGCGTTTCGAATATCCAGATCTGGATACGAGTTTCGGATCTCGGGATCAGTTTCGGATATCCAAATCCGGATCTTGCCCTATATGCAACAGATTCAAGGTGGTATCGTCTGGACATCTTTATTTGAAGCATATTATTGAATAGGTGAACAAATTTGTATTTATTATGTTAAAATGAATACACAATTATTATTTTTATATAACAAGTTTTATTAAGTTTTACGATCTTCAAATAACAACCTCAGAATATACCTTCTTAAAGCTTCAGAAACACTTTAATTTTATTTTTCACCGGTCAAGCGTTTGAATTTGATTCTAGAAATTTTGTTGATGGCCTTAGCCACCTAAGACTCAGGCCGGCAGAGGGGAAGAGGAAAGGATAAAGCAAGGGTCTATGTTGAAGGTCCCAACCGGGAATTCGCCTGTGTAACTGAGGAAAAACCCTGGAAACACATACTTCTTCGGACATAATTGTTTCGGACATTTTTGACTATCTATATTTTTGCTTTGCATATTTTTTATTTGGAAATTTTTGCATTAGATTTTTTTTTTTTCTTTAAACTTTATGACCTAGATCAAAATCTACACGTTATTTGTTTATGAATTTGTAGGAGAAAATTGCAAACTAATTCTGTTATTTTACTTGCCAGTTCACCACTATTATTCATACAATATCCCATAGAAAAATGACCGAAACGTACTACATAGTACTAGCAAATTAGAATATTTCTTCTAATGGGAACGAGGAGTTCTATCCACGTTAACATGTAAATATAGTTATTCGCAAGATGGCAGAAAGGTTAGCTCCGCCACAATCTCTGTGTGTGGTCATAGGTTGAATCCCGCCTGTGTTCATTGAACAGAGTTGTTCAGAGTCCGCTTCACCAAGAAAGTTTAGATTCTATACTTAACAACTCTGTAGTTCGTTTAGGATGTTATTACAATAAAAAAAATTCAAAATAATTTAATCAACATAACTCTCAGACTATTATAGTGCTACAATGTCAGTACGAACAATATCTTAAATAATTACTGATCGTAAACCAATTGCATATTAGGCAATACTAACGACCTTTGCATACAGTTCTTTAGTGGAGACTATTGGTCTCCTCTCTATATTTAACTTAGAAACAAATAAGATTGGATATCTTTTATTCGTAAAATAAGTCATACGAATTTTAAATACGTATGTTACTTTAAGAGACATATCATACCACTTGTTGACTTTTCGTTACATTCGCTCCGGTTCTTGTCTTTTTAAGCAGTGTTGCCAACATTGAAAGTGGTCTTAAATAACGTGACAATATAACATAAAAATATACACTTTTTACATTCATTCACTCATCGTGGCGGCTCAGGCGGATTTTGTATGAAATACAAACATAAATGCGGATTTCACATCTGAGTTAACGAATAACTTATTTTAAGAAAATTACCGTTCAGAATAAAGCCCGTGAGACCTTACTGGCGTAATAGAGAAAATTACTAAAATCCCAACACAAATTTCATGAACATATTTTCGCTACGACACGCAAAGACTCATGTCTGCAAGCCTCTCTTCCTGACAAAGGTAACAAAACCAAGATACACAAGACTTGGAGCAGCTTAGTGTCGGTTCTTCATGACTATTAGAAGCATTTTCTAAAATTCTGGTCGTTTTAAACGTGATGACACTTGTTTGTTTTCATTTTAATCTTCTTATTCTTTGTATTGGAATTGATAGCTTCGTTATTACCTGGTATTATCTTCGTTTTAATTACTATTGTTAGTGTGTTCAGTGTTCAGTACAAACTTTTCAAATATCCAATTCTTTCATTTTAAATAGTTATGACTGCATTTTGCCTAATATGACGGTGGGAAATATTGCGCTCTATTGGCCTCTACATTTTCTGGCGTCTGCCAGTTACTCAATGCAATACATTTGTCAATATCTTATAATTGTTATATGTCGAGCGTCCCAACTCACATTATACTTCACAATAATAAACTGGGATGAATTTTAGATACTCCACCGGCCAATCTCTTTATTCATATACTAACGTAATAAATACGAACCCAAATCTTACCTTTAAGAATTAAACAACATTGTGTCACACACATTTTATGTTCACGTATGCTCACATAGTTACATTCATTATCCATACATTATACTGAATAGGTTTTCAACAATAGATACTGAAACGAAACATTACTTACCTTGCTAAAATAACAGCAACATATTTTCTTGCTCAATATGCCACTTCAACCAAATTGCTGCCGCTCACGCAACTTGAAAACAACTGAGTCATGCAAAATTGATTTCACTTGTCATTAGAATATAGTTTACAGTAACATCTAGTAGCCCCAACAGACAGCTGCAGAGATCTGGTTGGTCGGGCATATTGGGGACCCGGACCATAATCGGTACATTTATCATATTTTACCATATTAAACGTTATGAATACCCTTAACTCAAATTATATAGGGAAAGATACATCAATATGCTTCGTTGTTGCCAATGTGAAGATTATTGCCAATTAGCCGTAATCTAGTGGCAAAACCTTCATTTTCCGTAAATAAAATGTGGGCCAATTGATCCTTCATTTGATAGTTCCTATAACTTTATTAACAAAAATTCTGTTTATTTGGAAATTAAATAAATAATTTGCACGTTATCGATTTTTTGAATGATCACATTCTACAAGTTTAACACTCGTTACTGACGTTTTAAGTTACCGAATTAAATCTTCGAGGTTCCCTCAACCAACCATTGAACACAAATCTCGATATGTTTCCATTTACGGAAGATAAAGATTTTGCCTCTAGATCACGGTTAATTGCTCTATAACCTTAATATTGATAACAACGCAGCTTATTGATGGTCTAACCGCTATATAATGGGTGCTAAAGGTATTCATAATGTTTAATAGCGCAAAATATTATATCTTTTACCAATTGTCAATATTGAATTCGGTTATATTTCAAACGCGATTTCTACCAACGTATTCGGTGAAGTTCCAAAATAATAACATTTTTACAAAGATGTTTTATATGAAGTCACTTCATCCATATTACCCAAGTAGCACATGCACGTGGCCTGATGGGACCCATATCGCCACACATCGCTTATGCATGCGGAAGAGACATTGATTATCGGTATTACTAAAAACCATAGTAAGTAATGTGCAAAGAATAATCGATTTTCTACAAAACTTCTGTTCATAATGAAAAAAATAAAACATAGATCATTCTCCCAGCAACAATATCTATACATGTCGTTAGTCGATGTTTATATTGATCAATGTCGATTCATATGAGCAATCCGATGTTTATTCACTCGATGTTATATCCATCTGGTAATAAAACATAAAACTTCATGTTGTTTTCAAAACTGGGCCAGCTTTGTTTGGTGGCAAAGAATTCACTGTTAAAGCATGTTGAAGTGCAGGAATAATGTCCTTCCACGGGAAGGACATTTGTATTTTCCCAAGGGTACTTTGATCACTGTAACTTCATAGACAAACCAACAACATTTATAGTAATATTTATTACTATGGTTATCGCACACCGCCAAAACCGGATGACGTTTTACATTTTGTTTCGTTTGTACAGTAGAGTGTAGCGTATTTTTCGATGCCATGTGGTTGTTAACAGAGGTTCCCCATTAGATATATTGTCATTTGACGATCACAGGGAAAGGGGGGGCTTATCGACATTTTGCAAAGTTTTCAGGAGAAGCATTTTAAACATTCCTTTCTGCATACAGGCTCTTGTTAACATTTATTTTCTTTAATCAGTTGCTCTGCAGGAGATCTCTTCTATCCCAAAATGACAAGTTCAACTGAAAGTATTTTTGAAGAGCAGCAGATGGTGTCAAGATCGCAATTTTAATGAAAAATGCAATGAGCCTCTTTTTTCCTTCAATTGAAGCTGTTTTATTGTAATCACGGTCATTTTACTCATAACTTATTCACAAGAACATCTAAAAGAAACGAAGCAGAAGAGACGTGAAATGATTACAATGCAGCGGAACTACGAATTTTAGCATGAAAGCAACATCGGAAATAACATTGTTTTACAAACCAGCAGTGGTCCACAAATTTTACAATCCAGAGAAGTGACTACAGAAAAATCGTATTCTTTATACAAGTAGTAATGTTGTTTTACAATTTCTAACATGTTTTAATATATTAGTTTGTCTGTGTTAGTAGTTCTATATAGAAATGTTAGTTTCCTTTTAAAAAAATATTTAAAAAAACGAATTGCATTATGTTTACAATGTCAATGATCGATATTGAACGATTCAATACGCGATATTGAGGAAGGTCGATGATCGATGTTGAAGGATGTAGATGTCCGATGTCGATATATATCGTTGACCAATATTGGTCAAGATGTTTGCCATACAATATGGGGACTATGTCGTGAAACAGTGTCGATCGATGTCGTAAAATCCAATATGGTAATATCTGCCGATGTGTTACTTGGGACCATTAAAGAAAATTAAAAGTTTTCCCACCAGACCGCAGAGAACGGAACTACACTGTTAAATTTCTCATAGTAATTCGTACCCCTCAAATCTAAAGTTGAAGTGTTTCGGGGCTTTTCAAACGAACCACTATCTTACAAAATAAGGGATTGGAAACTTTCGGTGGTCCAACCTGCATATTTTCATCAGGTTTCTTATATCGGAACATTCACAATGTGTTGAAACTTTTATCAAACACTTCCCTCATGCCATAGGAACAATATTATTGTACTTTTATTGTTTATCAACAACACTAAATTAATTGTTGTTGTTAAAATATTTTAAAAATATATTTTTTAAGTAAGGAAGACATATTGAAAAAAATCTTGAAACTATTCTCACTGAACCTCTACTATACTCTCATGTAACAGGTAAAATTTTATTTGTTTTTAATTGCCAAAATTGTTGAACAAAATTAATATCTCATCAACAAGCGATATCGCTACTTTTTTTAGTATTTAACAAAATCTGTAATCACACCTGGCTATAGAATATATCTTCGGAAATTGTATAAGGAAGGTATATGTCTCTGTGGTAATCCTGCCAAGATTTCGAGTCATTTTTACAATAACAGAAATTAATCATTTGGAACTCTGCGATTTTAAACGAGAAACGCAAAAGGCGATACCAGGATGTTTTAGCTTTCCTTGACATCATAAAATTCTGGAATGGAAAGAAGTACAAAAGTGACATTTTACAGTTCTTCCTAGCTTGAACCATAGTACTTGAGGAAAGGGAATCATTCAAATCTGAGAAGTTGAACCTGAAGGCATTGGGTGGTTTAAGCTGTA
>JAGDQP010036650.1:0-18962 GCA_022664845.1 Lepisma saccharinum | reverse complement strand
ATACACAGCCATATTCAATCCACTACTGGATGAGGCCTCTCCCGGAGGGAGGAGGTGGTCTACTGCTCCCACGCTGACCAGACGTGTTGGGAGAGGAGAGCCGAAGCCCTCAACTGTGATCGCTATCTCTTTATTCAGGTAGCTCCCCAATTGGCCTCACGACGCTGGGTGGACGCCGCACAGGCAACACCATCTGGAATGCTGAAACGGTCACCCATCCAAACACTGACCAGATCCAGAGCTGCTTGACTTCGGTGATCTTACGGGAACCGGTAGACCAGCTCGGCTAGGGCGTTGCCATATATATATATATATACATACACACACACACACTTTCATATCGTACCGATCTCAATAGGTATATTTTCTTCGAAATCTACCTAAAAAGATAATGTCTTGATTCAGTAAGTGCTGGTCTTCCTTTTAATGTGGATAACAATTAAATATACGGCACTCTCAACCATACTTGTTGGCTAACCTGTAAATACAGAGCTAAAACCACATAACACAATAGAAAGGGCCAGTCGCAGATGTAAACTTCTGATCAGAGAAGGAAATTGGAAACTGTATGAGTTGTGTTCAACAAGCACTTAAAAAGGAATTCATACATACAGCGCATCAGAAGTCCATTAAGAAAAAAATAATAATAGACGTTTGTACTACTTAGCTATATCATTTTCACAGCTTCATTGCGTAATGGTATATCTTGCTTTTAGGCAGTATTTATTAAAGTATTGTATAACCAATGCCTTTGTTGTGTAATTCTCTTAACAGCGCAAGAGAATAATATTCTGAGGTTATGTATGAAGAAAAGATTGATAATAGAGCGAATAAACTATGTAAAGGATTATCTGTATTATCCATTAAAAATTATTTTAAAGATTCTGCTGACTTATGTTAGACTGAACCGGACTGGAAAAAGCAAGCTTCAATATACGTACTAAATTAGCACAAGTGAATCTCGTAGAGTACTTCCGGGAGAGTCGCCGCATATGGGATAGACTGCGCATCCCCTCTAGTTTTGGGAATTATTGACAGAGTGCGGTCCAATGTGAAACACAAAAGCGCAATAGACATGAGAGAAAAAGTGAAGTTGTCATGTGCGTGTGTTTCTTTTTACACATTGTACGACGAATTAACTGAGTTAAGCCTGATACTTTTCCTTCATATTTTTTCAATTTACAGTAAATTCGTATTTGACGGTAAAGTAATAATAGACGTTACTATGAGTTTGTGCGATTTGCTGCAACAGCAAGATCGGTTCTAAATGTTGTCAGTCTAGTTTAGCCATCTTGATTCTCAAGATCAATGAGTCACGAGGTGCGGCGTCTCACCCTAGAGAATGGGGAGAGACGCCGCCATGAAATCCGGTACACATGCCGCACTTTTCTCATAAGGGACACATGCCGCACGGAATGAATTTAGGCCTATGATTTGAGATGAATTATGAAACATTGTTAGCAACGTGATATATACGTTATGGTGTTTATGAAAACTAAACACACTTGTTCATGCGTTTGTTATGTTATACCTATTTAATTAGTTGTGATTATTTTAAACAATAATTAAGAAAATAGTAAAAATACATTAATTTTCATCTTTATTTTTATGTTAGGCCTAACTGAAAATACTGGTATGTTACAAAAGAAAAGCAGGGGTAAAAACCCTGTGAACAGTGGGACCCAAAGAGGTTAAAAGATACAATTGCAAGGATACAGGCAGGATACATTTCGTAGCGTAAGTTCATTGACTTCTTTTTGATTTTCGTTTTGTAAGCCTATTTTTGAATCTACTAAAACTGGTCTAAACTTAGCCTATAGCTACTGTCTTATTTTTTCAACTTGTATTTTTCAGTTAAAATAGGTGCTGAACATAGTCCACGATTTTTTAACTTTAACTCCTCCCTTACATTGTAACATTGCAGGTACTCTACAGTAGACATTAGATAAATAATAAAAACTAAAACATAAAGTAGGCCTGCATAGCTTAATTTCCTCCCAACTTTCATAATGCGACAGGCTGTTCACAAAAAGCAATTGGAACATCATTCTTGGTAGATAAATCACTTTTAGTCTGGTTTTGTGACATGCGGCGTATCACAGACGCCGCGATTCAATGTTTTACAAAAATATTCTAACATCTAAGTGATGGGTGACTAGGCAATAAGTTCTGGTGTGCTTGTGTGGTGTCCATGAGTCCAACACTTTTTACCTTAGAGATCACATGGAGCTACCGACTGACAGTGATATGGTGTATGCCTAACTCGTCTACAATGGTACGAACACCTTTCGTAGGGTCTGCTTCCACGGTGTACCTAAGCAGCTCATCCTAACATGATGTTGGTTGGTTACCATGGGGCTCATTTTGCAATGTTGTGTAACCGGAACGAAATTTGACAAACCAACAGCGAATGATGCATTCATTCGCCATTCCTGTCCCCAACGCACTATTAATGTTTTGGGGGCTTGCTGTGCAGAATACCCCAGTTTGAATTCATAAAGAAAAATCAGTCGCAATTGTGCGTCCTCCATACGACCCTGTTCAACAACACATTGCCTCCCAACCCCGCCTGTCTGTTGGACGTTGTGACGTTGGACTCGTGATCTCAGTCGATCCCTGTGTTGTGTTGTTGAGGTGCGTTTCCCACAAGACGTTAAAGCGGTCATTTCATTCGCACCAACCTAAATATTTTAAACAAAATACATAAAAAATTCATATAACTCGTAAATTTCCTGTAATTAATTATGTGTTAAACGCAATGTTGAAAGCACCACGAAGAAATATGTAAGTATAGATTTTCTATAGTGTAAAAGTAATTTTTCCTACGTTTTGAAGACAATCATAAATCTTTTTCAGTGCTTTGAAGAGCGTAGAGTGGATAGATAGGATCTAAAATAATTATTGCAGCATCAGGGAGAGAAAAAAAAAACAGAGACTTACACAAGATAGTAAAGAAGTTCTACATATTGTTCTCAAGTTTCATTAGCTGTTAGCTAACTTAGCTGTTTCATTAGCTGTTAGTTAACACGATTCCTAACTTAAGAAATATTACTTAATTACATTTTAAACATAAAATTTACAAACTTTCAAATTGGATAATCTTGTCTCAAAGTGGTACCAAAATTTCAAGTAAGAATATAGTTCTAATTTATATACGCAATGTAAAGCACTTCAATTAAGTGTTGTTGTTTTCTTTACAAACAATTTCTAGTTAGTTACGAAAACAATAAAGACCTGCTACAGATTTGTGAAGCTATATTACGTAAAGTGATCCTCGTAACACCAATAATTATCTTTATCGTGGAAAAGTTCAAGGAGTAAAACCAGACAGCGGATACTGTAAATTACGAACATATTAATAATAAGTTATCAGATGTAGACTTTAACCGAAGAACGTCGTATAACTATCATTACATCATATTCTATTCACAGATAGCAATGGAATTCCAAGGACATGCAATATAATTTCCAACCAACATACTCGTCATTGCTATCATAAGATTGCATGATTGTTGCTTTAGAGGATGAGAGAATTGTATTGGATAGCATTCGTTAGTTATCATATTGTCAATGGTGACTCATTTGCAATATATGTAATGAATATAATAAAATGTGACCGTGTTGTTATTACTGTTCATGGAAGTATATTGAGTAACATTTAGAACAGATGCCAACTTGCAAATCGTTTGACGAATAAACGAAAAATACACACCAATTGAACTTTGAATAGTCTGTGATAGCATCAACTAATTGTTTCCTCTTTTGCTCATATTTCAGTTATTTCTTCATTTTTGTGTTAACAATACTCATTACACATAGCACATACTGCAAGTTATTCTCAATGACATTTCCTCTCTTTTACCCTACTCCTTCTCTACGTTTTAACACTCCGTGATTTCACAACACAGTTTCCTGGGTATGTATTTATTTTATGCATACGAAACTACTAACGGACATTGGTTCTTTTCATATATGTAGTACGTACTTGATTCATCGTATCAGATAGAAAACTTTCGCATAATCAAATAATGACTAAATATTGAAGAAATTAGTAATTCAGCCATAACCAGTAGAACGTACGGGACATCAACTTTCGTACATAACCTTTTAAATGGTAAAATGTTTTATGACGTTTAGTAAAACTCAATCACAGTAAATACCGAGCTTTACATGAACTTGTTTTCCTTTTCTACGTTCTGTTAAGACCTACCACACAGAGAAAATCCTTGTTTGTGGTTAGCCAAACAAATTGTTCAAATTGGGCTTAAACATTGTTTGGGACCGGTGAAGAAAAAGTACAATGGTACCGAGGAGACTTAAACACAGGTCGACTAGTTGGCAGCGCGAGGCCTTACATACTAGACCACAACGCTTGTTGGCTAATTACGTAGAGTTCGGCTCACATAGAAAAACATTTGGAGCTTAAAATTTCCAACATAATAACTGCAAAGAAGTACAATATTACTGTACTCTAAGGTTACTGTACGTTTATTAACATAATTTAATTAAAACGATTGACAAGGTTATTACACTTAACAATAATCAATGTCGCATTAAAACGTTTCTTCGTATGCTACGTCAAATACGTTCTAAAACTCAGAATTGACTTTGTTTACTAAGATTCTTGTTTGTTCTATCAAACAAACCAACTTTGTTCCATTAAACAAACCAAACTTGTTTCAAACTCATTTATTTCTATGTTCCTCATACGTTCGTGCTAAGCACATGAAATAGTCAGAAATAAGCAAGATTTTAACCACAACAAAATACTCCAAAATTGTTAACTGATGTTCTAAATTCTGTAATTGAGAAGCAATAATATTCCATTTTGTAATATTAATATAATTATTAAAGTTTCAAGCTTGGCTTTTATATAGCCAGTCAGCTTGTGTAGAGCCGTAGCGATATAGTTAGCGACCTAGCGTGTCAGTTTGGGAATGGGACAAAATAATGGGACTTCACTTCTATTTGTTTGGCGCTATATTTTTTCAGCGCTCGCAATTTAATTCGTTTAGACAAACTTTACAAAGCATTGTTATGAGTCGCCGTGGCTCAGACGGTAGCGCATACGAATCGGGGGCCCGGGTTCAAATACCGGCCAGGACACTGGAGATCTTTCTCAGTGTTCCCATGCCTGGCGCTCTGAGGTGCACTCAGCCTATCAAATTGAGTACCAGAGTGTCCTTGGTATTCCTGGGCACCATGGGAAAGAAAAGGCTGTCGAGTGTGGGACTATCCACCCCACCTCACTTCGTACCGTAGGTCAAGAAAATGTGGAGCGCTAGCTCCACATCCTCCATGCGCCGTTTACGGCGCGTGTGTTTCGCACAGGGGATATCTTTACCTTTACCTTTTATACACAGTATTGTTTGTGCCCTATTCTGACATATTTTGGTAACCACAAATAAATAGTTGTTTTTCTGTGCACATACTAGCAATTTTGTCGGGGGGACTTTTTAATTGTGAAAATGAAACACACACTTATATATGACAGGGCCCGCACAGGCAATTTTAAAATCACCGTGATAAAAAATAAATAAATACTCCATAAATAAATTTCATACTCTATTTGAGAGGCGATGAAACTATCGCTTGCAGAAATACAAGATAACACACGTGTTTAAACCTCTCTACGCGCATTCTGGCAATTGAATTCCGCAATTCGATGGCTGTGATTTGTACAGTTAGAAAGTAGAATTACACACAGAAAAGTAATTTATTCATTACATCGTGTGTTTTGCAACAAAAGTGTCATCGTTCAATGTGAATTGTTTATAACTGAAGCACTTGAAAAAAAAAAACAGAAAATAAATAAACAAAATGCAGATAAATATTTTGAAATAAGAATTGTATATTTTGTGTTCAAATCTATAATTATGGAAGTGGTATATTAAGTTCAAGCATTATTTTCGATTACAAAGTCAGAGTTACGTTTTATCATTGTAAAATTTGCTCATAAACTTGTGTGAAGTAAATAGCTGTCCTAAGTCAGTAATATTTCTCAATTTTAATGTTACAGCAAAATGTGTAGTGGTACAGGTCAATGCTTACGTTGGATTTTTTTTTAGGCGGAACGGTGCAAACCCATAAATTTATAACAGACATTTTTATTTAATTTTACAATAGTAAAAAGAATAACCAATGCACTTTTTTACATGAAAGATATGATTTAAGAGAATCGTAACAATGGCTATAAAACACGCGTAACCAATAGCAAATTAAATATTTACGAACAGTCGTTAGTAGTGAATTTTATTTAAAAAAAAAGAACGCCGGTATATATTATATATATTATATTGTATTTATAAATTGTCACGACAAGGATACAAGAGCATGATGATACTAACAGTTCAGATTAAACTTATTGTAAAAATATATTTCGAAAAAAACTTTTGAGATTATTGCGTCTGTACATTTGCAAATTTATGGCGGTCCTCTTGATGCTAGATTTTAATGATGCCGGAACTACATTCCGGTGCGTTCCAGTCCAACTTCAGCACAGGGTACAGCCATTGAAATGTAGTATTTTGGTAGGTTATGCAATGAACACGTGCAAATAAGTTATATAAATTATCAATGATCATCCTGAAATAACTGAAGAACTTTTATTCTATCTCAAAGATGCAAAGACACCCTCATGATCCAGACAGTAGTGCCGCGAATTTCACACTTGTAATGGGTAGGTAAGCTCCATGGCCGACCATCCTAACAAGTTTTCCAGGGTTTTCTTCCGTTTCACCTGGCAAATACCTGGGTGGTATCTTAAGTGAGATCCTGTCCGATACATTCCCCATCCTTTGCCTACCTCATCCCGGCCTGAGCCAAAGATGCCAAAAAACCATAAATTAACTAACTAACTAACTCTGTGGCTTATGAAACTAACAAATTCAGCGCTGCAGTAACAAACGTTCGCCATTGAATTCTATCCTGGGGAACATCAAGCCAGTTCTTATCACAAACACCTACTTCTCGAAGATCTCTTCTAATATTGTCCTCCTAACGACGTCTCGGTCTTCTGAATGGTCTCCTTCCATCCGGCCTTCCAACCAGGGTAGAATATAACCTTCCTTTTCCCCCATCCGAGCTACATGGCCTGCCCAAATGAATCGTCGCGATTTCATTATTTTTAGAAATCTGGTGAATCGTACAGTCCGCGGACTTCTTCATTATGCAGTCTCCTCAGTTCTCCAGTCATCTCATCCCGTTTTAAACCGTATATCTTTCTCAAAACCTTATTTTAAAATACACGTAATTTATGTTCATCTGTTAGGGTCGTACTCCAACTTTCGCAACCGCAAAATACTACAGGCAGAATAGCCGCAAAATACTACAGCAGAATATTTTCAATTTCCTTGATATTAATCGCGATGTTAGATGTTTTTGGACTGAACAGAATCATGCGTTGCCCGATACTAAGCGACTTTTTATTTCTTCCGTGACCTCATTTTTGCTTGTTACGTATGCTTCTAAGTATTTAAATTTGTTTACTTTCTCTATGACCTCATCCCTAATTCTTGTTTTTATTTCCGTTATTCACTGTGTTTCGGCTTGTTATAATGTATTTTGTTTTATCTATGTTTACCTGTAGACCGATCTCATCGCACGCTTCTACTAAGACATCGGTGTTGCTTTGTAGTGCATCTATATCGTCCCCTATTAAATCTACATCATCTGCATATACGAACAGTTGATTCAAACCATTCAATGATAGTCCCTTTTTGTCCCCTTTAATTTTTAAAATCGCATATTCTAACGCAAAGTTAAACAGTCAATCCGTTGCGAATCTTGAAACTATCTGACATATTATTACCTATCCGTACTCTGCTTATGGGGTCCCTCCGACACATTTTCACTAGTTGAACCAGTTTTTTCGGAATTCCAAATCGTATCAGGATACTATATAACTTTTCCCGTTTGATAGAATAATATGCTTTCTTAAAATCGATGAATAGCTGATGAACCGTCCTATTATATTCCCATTTCTTCCCAAAAATTTGTTTCAAGGCGAAAATCTGGTCCAATGTGGATCTATTTCTTCTAAATCCACATTGGTGATCTCCAATTATTTAATCTACGTATACACTTAGGCGTGTTAACAGAATATTACTTAATAACTTGTAACAAGTTGGAAGTAACGAGATTCCGCAGTAATTATGACAATCCGATTTATGGCCTTTTTTGTAAATCGGAACTATTATTGAGGTTTTCGGTTACTTTGGAAGCTCCTCCTTTCTCCATATAGCACTTATCAATTTATGTAGTTCCTTGATTAGTGCCGTTCCTCCCGCTTTAATTTATTCCGCTGGAATATTGTCTATTCCTTGTGATTTGAATTTATTCAGTTTATTTACCGACATGTCGATCTCAATCTCGATATGTTCGGGAATCCACGGTTATGCGGTATGGATTTCATTTTCCTCTGTTTATTCCCCCTTATGTACATTAAGAAGTTTGTCGAAATAATTTTTCCACACATCGACAATTTTAGTCCGATCCACCTGAAGATCGTCGCGTTCATTTCTAATCATCCCTAATCTATGCTGGTAACCTATTCTTGACGAGTTTACCCCTTTGTATAGATCTCGTATGTTATTTGCCTTTCCGTTTTCCTCTATCTCCTGAATCTTCTCCGTCAGATATTCTCGCTTTTTGTTTCTGAACCCGCGTGTGAAGTTTCGTGTCGCGTTACTGTAGTGGTTGGTATTTGCTTCGCTTTTATTACTTAGCCATCGCTACCTTGCTTGTTTTCGTTCGTCATGAAGTTTAAGGCATTCTTCATCAAACCAAGGTTCGTTTTTCTGTTGTTTCTTCTCACCTATACGTTCCTTCGCTGCCCTCTTAACTGTTCCACGAATTGCCTCCCACATCTTATTTACTTTAATTTCATTATTATTATCATTATTATTATTTGAGTCGGGTAAAAAATTCGAACCTATTTGAGAGTTCGAGTTGGTAATCTGCTTTCATGCTAGGATTATTTAACGTTTAACTTCGAATTTCAGTTGTTTTGATCCCTTGCCTTCTCTGTTCGCGATGCATAACTTTTCCCTTACTTTTGTGATCACTAATTGATGGTAGGTGTCACCTTCCGCTCCTCTGTAAGAGTTAGCGTCCATTATGTTGGTGTATCTTCGTCTATCTACTAATACATGATCGACCTGGTTGAGAGTTTTGCCGTCCGGAGATAACCATGTGCATTTGTGTATGTCTTTGTGTTCAAAGTACGTGCTCTTTACCAGTAGGTTTTTCGAAATCGCGAAAGTTATGTCTTTCTCCACTGTTATAGGTCTTTTCGTGAAGGCTATATTTTTCTTGCCTCCCTACCTTTGCGTTGAAATCACCCAACACAATTTTCGAATTATACTTGAGTAATCAGTCAAACAACCTTTCTAGCTCATCGCAGAATATGCCTTTGTCATTATCATTAACCACCTCGGTCGGAGCATAGACATTTATTAAAACCGTGTTGCCCCATTGAGTACGTATCGTAACGTACGTCTTTCGTTTACGAACTCTATATTCTGAACCGCCTGAAGATACTGTTCTTAATGAGAAATCCTGTTCCGAAATCGTGAAACTGTGTTCCCCTGTAATAGAAAGTGTACTTGCCCTGTCGGATGCTATCTTGACCCTTCCACCGAACTTCTTGTATCGCTAATATGTCTAGCTCGTACTTCTCGGTCTCGCGTACCGCCACCTGAAGAGCGCCCGTTTGGTGTAACGTTCGTACGTTCCACGTTCCTGTTCTAAGGCTTTTATTAATCCTGTTCTTGGAGATCCCCTGAAGCAGTCCCCGCCCGGAGATCCGAATGGGGGACTAGTTTAGCTCCGGAATATTTTACCGCAGGATATCCATGAACCACCTGTTACTACTTTTAGAGGTGTAGAGTTGTTACTGGCTTACAATTGTATAAATTCAATTACTTTTCTTTTTGCAGTATCCCTTTGATTTTAAAATCAAGGCATAACATGCAGCCATTGATTTGAAATCCATTTCAATATCAAATTAATTTTTTTTCTCAATTTTTAATTACAAGTGCGCGCTTATCCTAAGCGCAGAAAAGAAAGGAATTTGCCTTTCTTAGTATGTCCATGTGAAAAAACTTTGTTGGTTTGTTTGTTATCTAAATTACTGTTCGAAAGGCCGTACTCCCTCCTACCAGTATGCATAATTTCCGTTCGATTCTTCAATATAGCAACAGAATATTTGTTCGATACAATAGTTTCACGTGCAATAAGTGTAAGGTCTAGTAACACTTACTATTCTAAGAGAGTGATGAGTCAGGAGAAGAACCTTTCATCAGAAAGACTTAGGTTCAAGCCCCGGAAACTCTTTTTGTTAATGATTTTCTCATATTCTTCCCCATCTCTTCTAGTCGCACCAGATAAATAAAGAAATTGGATACTAAGGATTTTGCCAGCATTTCGAAATTAGGACTTTGTTAGGAGTGTTAATGTAAATTTTGAGGTGTAAGATTACTTTCTGGAATGTCTAATATATTTTCCTCCACATTATTTTAACATCAATAGGAACAGTTTGGGGGGTAAACGGGGTGTAAGATGATGTGGAAAAAATGTTGTACAATCGGGAAAAAATGGATTACTTTCTGAATCATCCGAAAGATGAGCAGTAATTATTAACAAGTAAGCAGAACAAAGAAAACTACAGATTGATAATATTTACTGAAAGCTATCAGAAATACCTACGAAAAATTCTCCACACTATTGTCTCCTTCTGTAGCTTAAAATAAGGCCAGAAGCGTAACCTTTCCCTTTCTTGTTGCTACGAACGAACCGTAATATTCAGAATGACGTAAGCAGTGAGTTACCCACAATACGTCCCTTTAATACATTTCTACCTACTGAGCACTTTCTGAACCCCCACACGCACCTAAATATAAAATGTATTCACAGAAAGAGCGACAGAAAACTTTCACTTCGCTCTAACTTTCAAATCCTGGATAACTCGCTAGGCGTACGCAATCCAACGAGCATCAATTGTAATGCGCTACATGCAAATTTCTTGTCTCCTGGCTTGAAAGGTGAATGTATCGTCGCAGATACTTCTCTCCCGTTGTAAAGAAAACTTTCTGCTGTGATTATTTTCAACACAGTTGCCAGTTTCGTAAAATGCTTACTTTTCGAATGTTTAAATTTATTTATGGCCTTTATGTAGGATAGGATGGGAGAAAGGATGTTGGCAGATAGTTGGCCAAGGCCTAGTTAGTAGGTACCATCCCGGTATTTGCCTGGTGACATTGAGGGAAAACTCCAGTAAATGTACGATTACTGAAAATGCGACTAACGAGAAAGCACCACGGTCTGTCCCTCACCGACTGAAGTGAATTTTAGTGGAACCAGGGCCAGCTCGAGTGGTGTTCGAACTGTTCCCCCGCCAAAATTTTGGGGGCGCAAACCAATTCGAGTGCGAATGTATCGAAATAGGTAGTACTAAATTATAGTATTAAATGACTATTTATGAGGGCGCATCGAAAATTTGGAACAGAGCGCCGATTGACTTAGAGCCGGCTCTGAGTGGAACGAAAGTACATTTTCAATGGTTGAAGGTGATAATGGTAGTGGGGCCAATAACACCTAGCTTATTGAGATATTGAAATTGTTTTTTATTGCAATGCTGTAAGTAGCGAATGAAGAGAGTTTATCTGCTGCGTGGCAATAGTACAGAGATAAGTAACTGATTAGTGAAATTGCACACCCAAGTTCAAACTTCGGTATTGCTTCAAATCTAACCGCGTAGCGCAGGCACCCGCGAACTGTCACTTCTAACATATAATATTCCCTAGAGGGATAATTGACAAATGAGATCATTTTGACAATAACAAATGCTATAATAATATAGTAAATAGCTATCAGTATAAGCTATAGCTATCAGCGGGATTTGAATACATGCGCAACTTTACAAGCCAGATTGTTACCATTGTGTTGTTGCTACGAAGCAGCTGAATTCTCTCTATAAGATACTTACGGTGCTGCAATATAAAGAAGCATCATTCTCAACAATGAGGGCTATTGGCCTCACTACCATATATCATCTTCAGCTATTGGAAGGGAATTTTTTCTTCCCACTAAACTCACTTCAATCAGTGAAGAACCGAGAGTCGTATGGTATATTCTTGTAAGAAGACTGGAATTACTACCTACTAGGCGATAATTAATTTTTGTTAAATCGTTTTATTTATAAAAAAACGTTATAAAAGAAGAAAACACATAGAAAAATAAAAAAAGTGTTAATTTTAAATTTAGGATAGCCAGGTGTATTTCGATCAGATGAAGGGGCTATATCGATCAGAAGAAAGGGCTACATCGATCAGAAGAAAAAGGTTATATCGATCAGAAGATGATAGAGATGATACATCAGTTGATAGAGTGAAGATTGTAAAGAAAATCTCTCAAATCATGATTGTATGTACCTGTCTTTACTCCCCTCGCCCTCCCCAGATCGATATAGACCCGGATTACCGTATTAGTTTTATCAGTTAACGCGGAAAACAGGATATTAATGATAACACTAACCTGCGAATTTTAACTTTCAGATCACTGCACGCAGTTGAAGAGATTACTTTTATATTTTAGGTGCGCTGAATCCGAAACTGAAGTTATATTTTCTCTATCACGTCAGATTTTATTTTAACAAAATCTAAATTTAAATATAACATAGTAATATGTATTACTGCCCTGAGAAATAATACATTTTTTTCTGTTGTCTTAAATGTGAAAGGTGACTTTAACTAATTTCGGGACGCTAAATTAAACGACGAAGTCTGTTTTCCCCATCACCTAAGCTATCATCAGAAAATAGAGAAATAATGATAAAAATGTGGATTTTTAGTGTAATAAAAAGAGTTATAAAATTAAAAACAAAATAACCACTTTTGTAGTAAATAAAACTGAATATCTTTGAAAAAGTTTTGCATATGTCTTTCAAAAATGTGTGCGGAAGCAGGGCTGGGTTGATGAACATTTGTTTTGTTCTGTATCTTGATTTTCGAAGGACTAAGAATACCACTTGTAATTATTTTGCTTCACTGCATTTGAAAGGTGACTAAACGTATTTCGAGAATGCTGATTTCATATCTACTAACAGTTTTTGCGTACTGCATATAGATTTTTCATAATATCATATGTTACACTATATCAAGTGTTCATTTTTATGTTAAAAGGTTCCACTTAAGTCATGATGTAATTATGAGCTATGAGAACTATCCTATTACTTTTTGTTGTATCTATATCTTAAATAAACAGATAAAACAGTAAAGTTCAAATTAAGAGTCAGCACGGAGTTAATTTCGACTTGAAACTACGAGAAAAGGATTAGTTACATTTTCTTCAATTTCATTTCTCTTATCGGGAAATCTGAGTGCACTGAACGAAAATGGGGGTGGGGTGAAGTTTCACAGAGATATAAAGGAAACAGAAAGAAGATACCAAACCATACATGATTTAACGTTAATGGTTGATTATTATTGGTGTTTATGCTTCGTAACAAAAACCTTCATTAGGATCCCAATTGTGAAGCGTCCAAGATGTCATGACGTTAAGGTAAAATGCCTGAAACACTATTTTTGGATAGTGCAAAACACATGTTTTTCTTTTCTTAAAGGTTTTGGTAAAAGTTTTATGAGTAGTTTCATTATTTTCTGTATTAGTTGATCATAAATCACATTATTTGCACATTGCCATTGTCAAAAAGCCTTAGGCGATACAAGAAATGGGAAGCAGATTTAAAACGAACATACTCAAATTAGGACGCTATTACACTATCGTGCTTGTTGATCAGTTTGCTCAACAGTTTGCTCGACGAGCTTGCTGTCGAGGAAGCTCAGTATACTTTGCGCTTTTACACTATCGAGCTTGCTGATCAGCTTCCTCGACTGTATTTCCCCACAAGGCATCGAGGATATTTAGGATCAGTTCTACAATCGACCGCTAAACTTCTAGTCAGCGCTAAGTTGAGGCCAAGTCTGATTTTGGCCAATGAGAGTACGCAAAATGAAAGCTGGCCCCAACTTAGCGCTGGCTAGAAGTTTAGCGGTCGTTTGTAGAACTGACCCTTAATCTCTCCAAATGCTGTCCTGCTTGCTTGACGAGCCTTCCCTTGAGCAAGCTTGACGGATTTTTTTGCTATTACACTATCGAACAAGCTTGTCAGTGTAAAGGTGCAATTACACAGTCGAGCTTGCTTGTCGAGGAAGCTCGGACGAGGAAGCAGATCAACAAGCTCGACAGTGTAACAGCATCTTTAGGTTTAGTCACCTAATGAACTCCGTGCAGCAAAATAATCACAGGCTAGTGTAATATTGATTATAGGTAGTTAAGTGTGAATAAAATGTTATCGCCACAACGTCTTATCGCTTGTCTTCACAAGGTCTTGTAAAGATGGCATATAAAAAGTAAAATACCTTGGAAGTTTGCAAGATCAGAGAAACTTTTTTACTTCCCCAATAAGATTTGAGTAATACGAATTTACGTAATACAGCCAAGTAATTGTTCTGAATGACCTTAAAAAACAACATTGTAATCTTGGCAATTGGCAACTTGAAAAAAAATTATCTAATATGATTTGTATAATACTAACACTAGAAAGCAAAATTCACAGATAGAAAACAAATGTCTCATGACTATAAATGGGATTGAAAGGTAATCACCTCGTCAACAAGTCATCATGTAAAACGTTCATTGTTTCGAGGGAAGCTTGGTTTCTTCAATATACTCTCTCATCGGATATAAATCTGTGCACAGTCTACGCCGAAAGTTTGTACCCAGTCATGACATTTCTTCTCCGAATAACTTTGGAATAAATACAGATTTGAGCACAGTTTTCTATAGCTTACAGAAAATCACATTCTTTTTAAGTTACAAGAAACCTTGCCCAAATCGGTCTATCCATTCTAAAGTTATTCGGAGATGAAATTTTACGATTGAGTACAAAGTTTTGCCCTGACAGTACATAGAAATAAGTTTTTCAGTCTGTTTTTATAAAGTTAATAACGTTCCACTAGTCTTTGCCGTTGGCCTTTACAGTATTTTCTTGTTCCGAATTTCCTTTTTTCTTCCAGTTCGGTAGACTGCAATAAACCTATATTGCAAAGAAAAGCAACTTTCACAAATTATTTGCTGTTATGAACAGTAAAACATATAATCCAACTATTTTCAACGATTTTCCTCAAAGTAAAATTTACGAATTCTCCTCTGACAGTTACTTCAGCTATCAAATTGAAATCTGGGACAATAGAGATTAGAAACGTTATCTATTAGTGGCGAGATATAACAGAAGTAATGTCAGCAACTAAGCACAACTATTATAATTCCATATGCTATTACGTAATACAGAACTGTGTTCAACAATATTTCAAGGAAGGAAATATCGGAGGGGTTTCAGAATATGACCCAACAACAAGTTACAAATTTACTTCTATAAAATTGTCATATTTAGTCTCCGTATAGGGCTATCAGAACGGACGCCAGCCATAGTAATTACAGCTCGTACAAATTACATTATATTGTCTTAAAATATGGTGGCCAAGAAAGGTGTTAAAAAGCACAGTGCTCTCCTCAGTTTACTGAACGCTCCAATTTCCACTCTGATTTCTCATAGAAGACAATACAGAGATCGAAGTTTGAAAATGATCCTGAATACCAGTGAAGTTCATGAATTGGCTTGAACAAGATCCCATTTAGCAATGAGGCACACTTCTAACTTAGAAATATCTAAATATGCAGAACAAGAGGTACTGGGCCATTTATAACCTGAAGCCCAACTGGTGGCAAATTTAAATTTGAGATACGTGTCGGTCTAATGTGGAATAATCGGATCCATATTTATCGATGAAACAGTTACTGGTACAAGTTACAGGCAGTTACTGGCAAAAGATTTCAAAAATTATTGTCAATAATTTCTGGTCGATGAATGATGTTCCACGTACATATAGAGTTATTGATATCCTTGCATGGCACGTCCCAGGACTATGTCGGATGCATTGAACGGGCACCACATAACTCAAATTTAAACCCATGTTATCTTTTTCTTTGAAGGAGTTCTTTGAAGGACCGAGTTTTCCGGAATGCGCCCAAGACCATTGAGTATAGAAGTGCAGGCTACTGAAAGAAATGTTCTGAAAGTGTATTATCGGCGGATTTAAGTCCCGCCTCTGTGCTCTGGCTACTACAGTATGCGCAGGTGTGCACTCGTTCCAGTACCGGAACGTTTCAATTTTTACCACATGTCATACCAATAGCTGTGAAGTGAGGAACAGGCATAAAACAAAATTGTTAATATTGACAAAAGTATGGAATACTTTATCAAGTAAATCTGAAAAGCTTAACATTTGGAAACTGAACCAGAAACACTTAAGTGTTTCTGATTAAGTGTTACAAAATCTTTTATTTTACTTACTAAAGCAGTCCAATCTACAACCTCATGTTAATATGTCACAAAAACTTAGCAAATGGATTAAAATCCTCCAAATTTGTTGCTTTTGCTTGTCTTGTTCTGGTGTCATCTGCAGCTCGGTGTTTTCGAAGCCACTTTTTCACATATGACTCTGGATCTCAGCAGTACAGGAAGGGAGTTCCGGCGCGTTCCGGTACAAGTACACCTCTGAGATGCGGCAAAACAAACAGTACCGAAATGTGTGCATGTCTGACGCGCACAGGCGTTGTGAGAACCTCTCGTGACGCCTTCTGTAGTGTTTAGTTGTGTTGATAGTAGCGTAGAGTGCAGTTGACAAGGCGATAATTGTTCTCAGAACGGAGGAGAAGGTGTTTATCATGGAGCATTATTTCCGGTCATACGGAGTGGGGCGTCAGAATGGTATTCCTGTACCCTTCCCATTCTCCGGATCTTACGGCCCCCAATGCTGAAAGAATCCGTTTTCCGATCGAATGACCAGCCTAGAAGTGTTCCCGAATTACAGGAAAAGATTTCTATTTGCTACAGCAGACTGTGTTCATCAACATGTTCAATAATCTGCAGGATCGTTCTGAACTCTGCATGAGACGTGATGGTCGACACTCTGAACACTTGCTGTACTGATACCGTAGTCACCTCGCATCTTCTATTGACGAATCTTGATTTTGTAGCATGGTTGTAATTTCAGTACTGTTTGTTTTGCCACATACTGTAGAAACGATGAAAATTCGGATATTTCTCCGTGGATTTCTCTTGAAACTTCAACACATTTAATTCACTAATTACAACGCTGCGTCAAATTACTTTTAAATGCCAAAGAGCACAAACAAATATGAAGGTTCCAATAAAGTACAAAATTTTACACTCTCCTACGTACAATAACAAACACTTCCACTCAAACCCGCAACTGAAGGCACAAAATGTGCGTATAAAAACATTACAAACATCTATTCAAACCAATGTATACAGTCCTAGCATATAATGAAATGTTGTTCACATCCTCATAATTTCTTGACACAGTTGTAACTTGTCTTTACGTGAGGTAGAATGCTCTAGATTTCATTGATCATACTGTAACATTTCGCATTGTCGCGCTTCTCCATTACAACACTGTACATACTAACACCATTCCTACGTTCTCTCTCTCTCTCTCTCTCTCTCTCTCTCTCTCTCTCTCTCTCCCTCCCTCTCTCTTTATATATATTAAAGAAAGATTTCAGGTTAAACTAGAGCGTTTCCTTTCGTTACATAAGGAATTTATGTAAAAAAAGAAAGAGTTGTACTGTGCAAAACCAGGTTATACTGCTATAGAAACATTATTAAAAGTAAAGAAGTAGCAAACGATATGCAGAAGAAATCACAGATACGTCAAACTGCTTAAAAATTGTGGAAAATATCTAAGGAAAATTTTACCATGGATGAGCAATGCCTTCCTTACTTGAGCACAGGAAGTAGAACTGCAGGACACAAGTTATAACATAAATTGGACACAAAGACATATTTCATTTTACTAATTCTAAACACACGTAAAAAATCCAAAAGCGATAAAAAAAATCCCTTTCGGTAGGCCTACAGGCAGAGGTAGATCTCGAAGTTTTTTCTTATTTTCAAAAATTCAAATCTCGCCTTATATGAGAGATATCGAGAAACTATTTATTGTTTTGTAGATTATTCATCAAGAGCTGTTCAACGATGCCCCACAAGACATATATATATATACTTGCTTTGTTTAGCTTGGAGCGCTGCCCCCAGATCCCAGCAGGGGGTTTGCCCCCCAACTTCAGTGCTTTTGAGAGGATGCGCCTCCTTTATCTTAACCAAAATCTCCCTGCAGCACTACACCACCATGGTATCTATCTGCACCCTCCCACGGGGGGGCTGCGCCCCCAAAAGGAAGATTTGTTCCATTTATTGTAACCTACTCTTGGTCATACACCTTCAAAGAAAATTTCGTTTCTCTACCTTCAATGATTTGGAAATTGTGTCTTTGGGGCGGCCATTTTGGATCCAAGTTGACGACTTTTTGAAAGTTTTCTTATATTGTCGTGACCTACTTGTGATGGTACAACTTCAAGTAAAATTTCATTTATCCAGCTCAAATGGTGTGCAAAATGGAATTTTGGGCGGTCATTTTGGATCCAAGATGGCGGCTTTTCCCAACTGTTACAATAGTTCCCTAAACTACTCGTCATAATGCATCTTTATGCCAAATTTCGTATCTCTAGCTCAAACGGTGTTAAAAATGTTTTTTAGGTCCGCCATTTTGGATACAAGATGGAGTCTTTGGATACATCATGTAATATTTTAGTAACATACAAGTGATAATGTACCGTGTTACCAAATTTGATATTTCTAGCTGCAGCCGTTTAGGCTGTGTATTCTATACATCAATGGGTTCGGCGGCCATTTTGAATCCAAGATGGCGACTTTTTCAACATTTCGTAATATTTTCTTGAACTACTAGTGACAATACACCTTTATGTCAAATTTCGTATCTCTAGCTCAAACGATATGGAAAATAGATTTCTTACTT
>JAGDQP010036649.1:0-18962 GCA_022664845.1 Lepisma saccharinum | reverse complement strand
AAATGCGAATATTTTTTCCCCAGTGTATGCGGAGCAACGATTCAAAACCGTCCCGTTATTTACTAATCAGTATTAGGTAACAAATTAGCTCAACTGCGAAAAGATCATCCGACATATACTAAAGAAATACCAAATTCCGGACCGGGATGCAGATTGTGTTACACATATAAATATTCCAACCATAAAGTAACGGTTTTTGTCTTGATTCAAGAGAAGAGTTACAGTAGTACACACACGGGCAACATTAGCGAAAGAAGGAAATAAAAGTTATTTTGATACTGAACTAAATGTTCACGTACGTACCTGTTCCAGAATTGTCCTCTTGTTTAAATTATTTTCTTCCTAAACCAATATGCACCGTCATGATCTTCTTTCTCACTAGCCTAGTCGTCTTTCAACGACAGCGACACACAGTTGGCGCTAGTAGTTAAGTGAACAAAGAACAAACGCATTCCGTTAATCCTTGTGTAAACAAAAGACAAACGCGTTTTCAAGATATGAAACACAATATAATATACGTATATTATATATCTACCAGTCACATGAAAAGAGATCACTGGTAAATATCTTTCTCAAACATATATTAGACGTCCAGTAGATATCACAGTTAGACCTTAGACATGAGCTAGCTCTCTATACCTCTTTCAGATATATATTATACATAATGTGCTATGTGGGAAGGTATTAAAGAAAATGAGGCGGTAACAAACATTTAGTTTAGCCAAGCAAGATGCTAGAGCACGGAAAGGCAAAACAATTGATTAGCACTTTCAACTCACTCTATGGCTTATGGAACTCTCAAGTTCATCGCCGCAGTAACAAACCTTCACCATTGGATTCAATCCTGAGCAATATCAAGCCAGTTTTCTTCACGAACGCCTACTTCTCGAAGATCTCTTCTAATAGTGTCCTCCTAACGACGTCTCGGTCTTCCCAATAGTCTCCTTACATCCGACCTTCCAACCAGTATAGAATATAATCTTCGTTTTTCACCATCCGAGCTACATAGCCTGCCCACCTTGGTCGCCGCGATTTCATTATTCTTACAACATCTGGTGAGTCATACAGTCCGTGGAGTTCTTCATTATGAAGTCTCCTCCGTTTTCCAGTCATCTCGTCCGAAGTTTTTTGCTGCTTTTAAATCACGCGAATTTGACAATTTTTAAAAATAACACCGAAATACACTGATAAAGCGATCAATTCGCGAAATAGCATATAACTTTCCGCTGAAAAAAAAGAAAAAATCACAGAAGACCAGCAGTTCTGTTCTTTTTAGACCGGTTGGTTAGTGTAAGTTCGCCCCAGAGGTAAATTACACCATTTGTTCGCTCCACTGCGTACCGAGGACCAAATGTCTGGCAGAAGAGCGCTGATTTTGGAATGAAATAGATTATAGACTCTGTTGCGCAGAGGGTTCGTCTTTTTCCATTTAGTAGAGATAGGCAGACTAGTTCATTTACGAGGGTCGTTCAGAGCGAACTAGTTAAAAGAATCGTTCAGAGAAGTTTAGTTCATTAAAGTTTTCCTTCAGAAGTCGTTCTGTAATTCAGTAAACTTATCGAGCAGTTATTCCGCTAGACTCCCCTGCGGGCTGTCACTCCCCAAATTTATAAAAATTTTACTGTCAGAAGACGATAGAAACGGTGCAAAACTGCACTTACACCCTCCGAATTTTGAAATTATCCACCCCCAAATAAAATCCTGGCGGAATTCCTGTGTGTGAGCAACCTTTTGTCAGTCTGGGATGGCGTATGAAGACTGCAGTGTAAACTAACAGAACTGAACCCAATGATTCCACTCCAACTTAAAAAAATAACGGCGAAAACCCGATAGAAACAGCGTAGGGGAAAACACCACTTACACCCCACCGCTTACACTAGTGCAGTGTGTTTTTTAGTTGACATGTGTATTGAAATCATGTGCTGAAGGAATTGGAATCCAAGCTTAGAGAGATATCCAGCGATTTTTCCTCTGATGGCAAATCCCGGGGACAAAATAAAACGAAAACGTCACGTCCCTAGTTATGACTCGTACCAATAGTACATGGAAGAAATGTGAACATTGGTAACTACCCTGCCTACCCTGGAAAAATTTCTGCTGACGCCCATGCGTTATATACAATGTTCGATTTGTGAATAAATTACGAAGGGGGATCCTAAAACTGGTGGTTGTTGGTGTCGCAATATACTGCCTGTTTGGGTAGAAAATTAGAAATAGGCCTACAAAAATTTTATGCCTGGTTGGGATGATATTCGAAATCAACAACGGGGGTGAAATTCTCACGCCCGGCAAATCGAACACTGATTGTATGCATTTTTAATGAAGGCTCAATTATTATCTGATGCCTGTTTGTTGGGGTGCATGTGACTAAAGAACACGCAATTTAGTTTAGACCCATCAAAGAAGACATATCGGGACTATCCCGATTCCCGAAGCACTGCTACCACCCGTTCCGTATTGTCTGGCTGTATTTTCGGGTTGCAGTTACAGATAGTTGACCAAGATTATTTTGTTGCAAGAAAATGACCTTTAAATAATTGAAATCATCTAAACTTTTTGTATTTTTTTAAATAAAAACTAATTCTTGCACATAAAATTTTTGTATATTTTACCAAGTTAACGACTGACTTGACTCAACAGGAAGTGTGGTTGGTATTGAAATACGTAGGTAAGTGTGATACTATGATACTATTTGGGTGGCTGTGACAGACGACGGTTGTGTTATTGCGTGTTTTGTGGTCCTATTTTGAAGAATTGTTGGGTTAAAAAAAAGTGTGGCAGTGTTATTGGCATGATCGAGATGGAAAAGGGAATAATGTAGATGAAATCAAGTGAATTGGTGTATTGCAATTTTGTTATTGTACATTAATGAGTAGGTGCATCTTATCTCTCAAGAGCGATGATGCCTGTGAGAAAAATAACGGACTGGTTTTTCAATGTTGAAATGGGCAACAGTAAGTATAATTATCTGCTCCTGTGTGTGTGATACATTTGGAGCTGTTCTATCGTAAGCACTTTATACCCTTGTACTTTTCTTTATACTTGATTCAGTCTAACCTAACCGAACCTAAACTCGGTTGAAGTAGGCTAGCGTATCAAATTTAAAGTGTAAAAAAATATTAAATAACATGAAGTTAGAAACCCAATTTTCATAAAGTGGTTTTGAATTTGAATTAAACCAAATACTGGAAAGTTTGGGCAAGCACCGCTTCAGGTACTACCTAGGTCGTTCACAAGTAATTTCCTAATTTACTTCGTTGAGTATGCGTGAAATTTTACTTACTCTATTGCGGATGCATAGACTGCAGAAGGTGAAGTAAAACCAATGAGGTGATTTATGTACAGCTCCGCAGTGTAGGAGGGTTTGTGACCTTGCACTAACATCACCTTGATTTTACATCACATTATGGATCCTACGCATCTGAAGTAGGGTTGCCAACTACGGGAAATAGAATTATCGGCACAGATAACTACCTATGCGGAGTTGCATAAATAACAGGGGATAGAAACAGCCCCCCCCCAAAAAAAAAAAAAAAACAGAAGAGTAGAAGTTCAATTTCTTGTGCAGATGAAAAACGTAATCGAAAACCAGGATTGTGAACAATACCTAAAACACCACTTCCCACTGTAAAATATAAATAATGTAAACTAAAATACCTCAACTTGAACAGCTCAAAACTCGGCGCAACTTATTAATATGATGTATTTTCCCAGATAAAATATAATGTCAAGTAAACCACAATACCACCAACTGAAGTAAAATAATTAGAGCCATATAATGTAGGCTTACCTAAAAAAAAAAAATATTCCTAGAAAATTTAATAAAAAATTGGGGAATACTTAACATAAATTGTGCAGAGGGATAGCAAAGAAATTAATCCGCTTCTTTTTCTCAAACAGGACAAATAAAAATAAAACATCCAACAGACCGGGAAAAGGGTGAGTGGCAAATCTGAACTGGAGACTCGGATTCCAGATCTGACTATCGTCCCTGGCAGAGATTATCATAATTCATAAATAAAATAGCCGCCATATATAAGGTCGGTGAGACTTCTGTATCGGCCACAGATTTTAATTACAAAATTGGTACAATTTCTAGCCATACCGGCTCGGCATCCCTACCCCTGAATAATAAAAAAAGGAACTAGTTTTTACGAAAGAAGTTAAGAAATATTTAATGCGCTATCCTTCTGCAGCATAGTTCAGTATTCCATTTCTGACAGTTATATAAAAGCACTATCTATAGGGTAATTCCATTTCTGACAGTTTTATATAAAAGCACTATCTATAGAGTAATATTTTATATCACGTGCTGTTTTTCTAGATGTAAATTTTTAAAAAAGTACTATACGCTAGACAAAGCACATCAAATGGTATCTCGTTAATAAGCGAAAATAGAATAAACGATAAAATTAAGGGAAGGTGTTACATAATGAAAATAAAGGTTGATGCCGAGATTTTAGTTTTTTTATAGGTAGCCGCAAAATCTCTATGAAAGCCACGAGTAAGACGGTCAACTAATGTTCAGAAAATTACCGGTCGCAATAGTGCTGGTGAAACCTTGGTACCGGTCCAATATTAAATAATACTAAAATTTCCGGAAAGATCGGTAGAATACCGGCTGGTTGTCAACCCAAATCTAAAGTAATGAAAATTACATTTAAAATAGGCATTCAACGCAGTTTGACATTTGGAGAATTATCTTTCAAAACAGTGGTTACGTTAGATATTGTTAAATCGTCGTTAATCAGGAATTGGGGTTCGTTCAGAATCAGTTTCAAAAGTCATTGTTCGCTTGACTAACCTATCCCCGCCCGCCATCGTTTTGTGTTTTTTTTTCTGTAGACTTTGCATTGCACGGTTTATTGCTGAATAGATTCCTTACCACGAGATTTACTTGTACTAGAGGATTCAATACGTCTGTCATGCCGTTGTATATAAATATTTGAATTAAATGATTGTGTTTCTTAAAGTTACCGGAGAACCACGGGCCGATTTTCTGATTGGGATGGGTGAATTTAGCGCGAACATGAGCCGACAAGCGTTGTGTTCGTTGCTAAAAGATTTCCTGGTATTTCAAGTAACGATTACACGGGTTTCATTTTATTATGCATCCTTGTGCTTGAAAAGGAGTGATGTATGTCTTAGTCTAGGGTAGTACCCAATGTCCTCTCTGCGTAAATCTTCCCTGGCTCTGTTTTCCGAGATATCTCCCACGCCTAGGATACGAACGGATAAAAAAAAAAAACTTTTCTACGTTCTGAGAAAAATTTCCCCTCTCTGGAAATTGTACAAATCGGACACCACTCGTGACGCTGTGAATTGTAGTACAAGGAAATTTTTGAAAACCTGGTGCTGATTTAAATTCGTTGTTAGACCTAGTTCCATATCGAGAGCCAGCCCTCTAGTTCCATATCTATGGGTCAGCCTACACTAACCTAAACTAACTTTACCTAACCAAGGAAGTTTGCAAAGAAGATAATAATAATAAAAAAAAGTGTTTAAAAGAATTTCGTTTATTTCATTACGCGAAGTTCAGTTTACATCTGTTCTTCAACATAACCCGTGTCAAACCTTGCAGGGCAGAGAAAGTTTGCAAAGCTTCAACTCATAGTGCCATTTACTATGATTTTTGGTAGTTTGGCTGTGAGGATTTTCCCCAAAGTTGACAATTAGTCACCCGTCCAAGGAAAACCAGGATAGTGGACTAAGTATTTTCACACTAGACTACATTCAGATGTTTATTTCGGAATGTCTACCACCCTATAGAACCTAGAATACTCAGGGAATTTTATAAATCTGGAAAACTTAGGGGAATTTATGAGGGAAACATATTGGGGGGGGGGGGGGAAATATCATGGGAAACTCAGAGAACTTCAAGTCACAAAATTAATGCACACTGTGTTATTTCCATAAAAGTACTAGGCTTATGTTAAGATTTAAACACATTCTGTGTGTAAAGTTATGGCTTGGTGTGGGTGCTTCTCTTTCATTATGCGTGCGCTTGTTAGATCTGGCAGATCAGAATTAGTTATGAAACGAGTAAAGGTGCAGTTTCGTTTAGGCGATGGTCGTATGCAATGACTGCATTCAGTGAATGCTTGCGACAGAAGCATGAAGTGGAGTAGTTTCGTTTGTGCATTTATCGTGTGCGCGACGCCCTAGTATATCTATACAATCATATGATTTACTTTTCGTGCATTACGAGTTTAAGATCTTTCTGTAAACAATATTTCTTACAGTAACAGAATTTTAGACACGATTACAAACAACTATAATAATAATATAATCAGCATTTTAAGTTAAACTCAACTTCCATTCAGTATAAAACAATATAGTTACTTCAAGCTGCCAGAAAACTCTGCTGCCATCTATCGAACATCAAACTTACTAGAGGACAATCACATCTTTGCATGTATTCTCTTTCTTTCGCGTTTTACCAACAATTTTATAGTATTTTCGTGCATTCTTTATGTAGCTTTTAATTCTCATCTCTGCTGAATTTCATATTGGGCACAAAATAGTTCCAAATTCAAAGAAAACCCGAATAAACACTGCACAACACTCTACAACGCATGCGATTGCTGCAGCTTGACTGCTGTCCGAAGGAGTCGTTGCAACAGTTGCTGGCGACACCATGCGTCCGACGCCCAAACCATACCGGCTTCACTGATTTCCCTTCAACGTGTCAATGCAGTGGCGCGTGCAGCAGATCTTCGTATGCGAAAATCGCACAAACGAAACTGCACCTTAAGAGTTGAAGACCTTTGTGTTGCGTTTTGTTGACACAATTCTTACAGTAATGTTCGCAAAAATTCACCAAAAGACTAGAAATCCAGTCTTGTGACAAGTTCTAACCTCCTTTTATTCTGAGTGGGCAACGCGGGATGTTTCGTACATAATGGGTTTTACATGTGACAACGGTGCGATCGCATTACAGTAGCAGGCTGGATGGGGCAGATGTAACTTAGATCTGAAATGTGATAGCAGGGACTCTTAGTTTTTTGTTCTAGAGCAGAGATCTCCAAGGGGCGAATTAAAGCTGAATTCTAAGCAAGAAGGCTGCTACAGCCGCATTTTGAAGGATCGACTCAAAACTACTACAGTAATTTTAACACTTGAACCTTTTTGCAGGTTGAATTTGTTTTGGGGCCAGTTAAAACCGCCTCGCGGGCTGTTGTTTGGAGATGCCTGCTCTAGAGGATATATCATAACCATAACTACTGGCGTAACAGACCGATAGGCCCTGAGCCTGCCCCAACGCCATCTGTCCGCGTTTGGTGGAACTGCGTCCACCTGAGTGACGGCTGTGTGGTCAGCACTGCACGTCACATAACCACGAACAGGCGTATCAGGGGCTTTCTAGACCGAGTGTGGCCGTCACGTCTTGATTCACGTCACGACGCTGAGTGAACACCGAAAAGTGAGACTCCAGCCGGGAATTGAACTCGGGACCACGCGGACTCGAGTCAAACGCTCTACCACTAGACTATGGAACCCCTCTAGAGAATATAAATCATCATAATGAATCACAGCGATATTCGATCCACTACTGGATAAGACCTCTCTCCGGAGGGAGGAATCTACTAATTCCACGCTGACTAGATGGGTTATAGAGGAAAACCTTGGCTCTCTCTCACTGTGATCGCCAGATCACCAATTGCATCACAATGCTGGATGGGCACCGTTCCAGACACACATCTTGGCAGCTCCGGGAATCGAACCTGGGACCCTGCAATCCGTGATCAGCAACGCTAGCAACTAGACCAGCCTTCTTGAGGATATATTATTTTTTAAATACACCATTGTTCAGTGATGGTTTTCTAGATATTTTGTAACAGTATTCCTTGACCAATCTATCAATATTTGATTTGGGTCTGTGTAAAATTCGTAATGAAACAGTCTTTCAGCGTGTAGATGTTTTGACAAATCAGATAACCGGTACCGGTGGTTTGAGAAATTAATTTTATCTGGAAGTGTATGGGATATATGGAGCGTATATAAGAGCCTGTGAGGTTAGATACTTTATTTTTAATTTTTAAGACCTTTAAGGAACTTAGGCCCAGGTCGTGAGGTCAGATACGTGATAAAGTAATATTTTAGAGGCGAAGGGAGCTTAATTAATAGTGAAATAAGCTTAATTAATTAAATTATTTAACTGAGCCCTCCACACGTTCTTGCAGTTGGAATCTCAGTATGTGTCTCGATGGTGTGTGTGGGAACATAATAAATAATTTTAAAAAAGCTCATACAGGACCCACTTAAGAGCATTTTTCTTACAGAAAGTGGAAAGTAATGTATTTTAGGAAACCGCTTATCTTGACAATTAATGATTACTCGTTAGCATTTCCGTATGTGAATCGTCCAGTTCAGGTTCTATAGACGATGAAACCGTTTTGAGTACCGTAATTGGTGCTTACCAGCGTTGAAGAGCAGTCTTCAGTTGCAGAAGAAAATTCTTCACTTTTGTAACGTTTCGAGAGCATTGACCGCTACCATCAGTGCAGAAATGGTCCACCTAACTGTTTAATGCAAGAAGTACAATATAACTCCGCCGGGAATCCGAACTAATTAGGGCTGAGGCCTGTTCGGATTCTGGAAATCCAACAAATCGTTTAAAATACGCGGTAAATGTATTTGATCATCCTTTAGCGCATTGTAATAGGATAAATAAGCGTCAGTCCTGTGGGGCAGGGGTGAAACTGAGACGCGAGGTTAGGAACCTTCAATGTGAGTCAAGAATGGGCTAAAAAATCCTGAGTCTTATCTCTAATGTTGTTTTCAATTTTTGACAAAAATAAATGTTCTGTTTGTTTTAAATCTTTAACTTCATGTTCTATGTGACAGTAGAGCCAGATGTACGTAATTTGCGGAGAGGTTAAAATTGAGGTGGTAATTTACTGTGTCTGCTAGTTTAATTCCTATAATGTAAACCCTATGAAAGGTGAATGAAAGTCAAAGATTAAAAATTAATTAGCAAACTGGACGTGTTTGAAATTCATTGAATATATTATATAGGGAGGACGTTTAGCAACGCAACGCAGCGCTTGTCGGCTCGAGTTCGCGCTTGATTCGCCGCCCGCCCGCCGTTAAGTTTTAATTTTAAGGTATTTTAATTCACATAATTGAACACAAGGACATGTCGGACATATTGAAGAACAAAGTTTTTGTTAGTACATGTAAAATTTATGGAGAAAAATACAAAATATTTTCAGCACTAAACCGCGAGGCGCTAAGTCATGGGAAACACACGGCCCGAATGGAGGGCGGGTACAAGTGAGTCAAGCGTGAGCTCAGCCGACCAGCACTGCGTGGCGTTGCCAAACGTCCTCGCTGTACGGTACTATGAGGATAGCCTAACTATGCCAATGGATAACCTTTTGTGGCTTAGGCACGTGACGAGGGCTAGAAGAGTATGCTTTAGGCAAGCACCCACGATCTGTGTTAAGGATAGTCTTTTTTTATGTTTTTTTTTCTCAAATACAAGAAACCTCCTTTGGAGAACGGTCTATATGATTTTTGGCTTTGTATAGGACGTGCTGTGTCTGCTTAGAGAGTAAGGTGTTTAGCGGTTTCGAAAACCTGGAAAAGTCAGGGAATTTTCTTTAAATCAGAGAATTGTAGGCTTTCTTCGTGTTCATGCCAATGGAGTGCAGAAAAAAATGAACGTGCGTACAGGAATTTATGTGAAGCTACTTCATCGGTCACCCCTTACTTTTAACCTTAACCAAAGCTATTTCATACGTTCATCCTGCTTCTACGTGTGGAAGGTAAAATTAAGCTTATTTGTCCTATCTTTTCCCTTAAATAAGCGTGTCAACGAAAATAATAATAAAATGTTATTTTAGTCCGGGAAAAGTCAAGGAACTATTTTGTTCCTGCACGCTGGATACCCTAGAGAGGCCAGAAACTGTTTTCTTGTTTTCTCAATCTTATTTCCCTCTTCATTCATCTAGATACCTCTCCCACTAAATCTCTAGGCCGGGACGAGCGTAAGCTATAGTGCTGTTACTGCCCATATAATCAATTTTATCCTTGCTAAATCTCTTGAAGACCCATTTCTGCGATCATGAGAGCGGAGATTGCTCTCAAAACGTTAGAAAAGTAAGGAATTTCTTCAGCGCACCACGACTTTATGTGTAGTTGAATTGTCAGTTGAAAAACTGAGAAAATTAAATGATTGTCTCAGTTCTTTTCTCCGATTGCAGATAATGGACAACCTGTAGTAGGCCCCAATTATATAAAAGTGGTTTCCGAAGCTCCATTGAATGCGCAGAGTGTGGAAGAACAACCACAAAATATAGGTAAGTTGGTAAATTTTAATTACATTTCTCTGTTTGTGATAGATGACATTTCGTGGTAGAGTGTTGGGTTAGCATTCGGGAGGTCCTGGGATCGATTCCAGCATCCTTTGTCCACCCTATCCCAGATGCCTAAAGGCCATAAAATGAAATTAAGTAGAGAGCATTTCACTCACTAGTTTTTCTACATAATTTTTTGGGTGAATTTTCCCAAATGTATTTACCATTATCTATTTTCTATTATAAAACCCGAGAAGTATTGACAAGAAACTACAATTTTGTTGTGTGTCAAAAACAGATACATTTTGCAGTCTATCCTTTTCGTGAGTTATCTATTATGACTTGAAGACACGTCGCACATCTTCTTGTGTATGGACTGTTAAGGTAAACAGAGTAGTAGCACAGTATCATCTTACATAGTTATTTCACGCGCTAGCCGAAAGTTCAGGAGTGAGACCCCTCAAAATGTTAATGATACAATAACTTGCAGCAATCTGATCCGTAGCATTTCGTGGCTGGGTTTAAAAGTGAAACTTGTTGTTCCACATTCTTACGTAGCATCGCTATTTTACGTGATACCGTACAGGGCTTCAACTTACGTGAGAAACCGGGGAGAGTCTGGGAGCTAAGAAAAATCAGGCAATAGTATGCATTAGTGGGATCTTCGAGTGACGCTCACAAACGAGTCGGTTAGCGACATTCAAATATATACAGCTAATTTCGGATCTAGCGAACTATAAGCCCGATTTTGATGCTTGAACTTGCATTTGAAAGCTCTTTGCCATACTAAGATTCAGAAAAATAAGTCTGTAGGAAACCCATTTTGTGTGAAAGCTGTTGCATTTTTTACCAATATATTTTGTGTTCTCTTCGCAGGAAGCTCTCTGAAAGAAACGAATCGGACCTTCTTTGTTTATTATTATACCTGTGTGGTTAATTTAGGTTCTTTCTATTGTGTGAATTTGAGTTTTGAATATGACCATTCGATAGGGCATGCAAAGAAACCCGAAAAACATATTTTTAGCTGCGGAACCTAAATAGGGATGAGAAATGACGTCAGAGTTTGGAAAAAACACCTCCGCTCGGGCACGACGAAAGTGTAACGAACGCCATTGGGCCACGAAAGATGTCTCGACTCTTTTACTTGCCGTGATGGGGTAGGAGAAAAGTTGTGGGAAGTTGAAGGCTTCATAAAGCACATGCTTCAACGGTCAACAAGAGAATAAATTTAAGGGCTGAAAATGCATAATATACAATTATACAATTCGGTAGAACAGCACAAAGAATCAGTTTCACAAAATCGTAATGGACTCTTGTGAGAAACAAAACTCACGTTTTTCGGGTGTATACGAACTGTAAGCATGTTGACAAACCACTTCGTAAGTGCTATCAAATAGACCCAACTTTCAGTCAACGCTCTAAGTGTGCTGCATATCTCGGACGAACTTTGATAATAAATGGCATTGGTGTTTGAACTATAGCAATGTCAGTGTTCCGTTCAAAGATTTTCCGGAATTTCCCGAACGTGCTAACGCATTTCTGGTGGAATGAATAAGTGACACAGTCACTGCGATTGCGATGTGCATTCTGGCTTAGGATCTAGTGGTGTGTATGCTGTAACTTCTGAACGAGGAAGATGTGTAAGTACTGTCTGATTTTTGTGAATCACTTAGCATTCATGCCGAAACTAAAATATCTTGAAAGCTCCAGTCGTCAGTAGAAAATGTGTTCGGGTATCAAGTATTGAGTTGAATTAATAGGAAAGAAATTCCTATAAAGGGGCGTTTCACATTCATCATCAGTAAGTAGTATTCCGCCGAAAGCGACAGGTTCTTCAAGGTAAGCTAAGCCCTCTCCATTCATCCCAATCTTGCGCTTTTGTTTTTATCTCGACATCTTCTTTAATACTACCAAGCATAAGTCACCGTGTCTCAGGCGGTAGCGTGTTTGGCTACGAATCGGGCTGCTCGGGTTCAAATCTCCGCTAGGACATTGGAGACTTTTCTTGCAGTGTTTCCATGCCTGACGCTGTGAGGTCTTTGGTACTCTTGGGCACCTTGGGAAGGTAAAGGCGGTTGAGCGTGGGACTGACCACCTCATCGTGCCATAGGTCGAGAATATGTAGAACGGTACTTCCACATCCCCATGCGCCGTGCGCATCGCGTTGGATTGGATTCGTGTTTCTCTTCCTGTTTTCCCCTTAACTGAGTATACAATCTCTGCGCATCCATTGTTCTAACCGTGTTCTTCTCTCGCGTATTCTCTTCAGCACTTCTTCATCTCGCATCTTTTGTATCCACCTGATTTTTGTATTTTTCTCCGTGCCCACATTACAATCAAATGCTTCCAATTTCTTATTCTCCCTTTCGTAGAGCCCGTGTTTGTTCTCTATACAGCACAATACTCCTTACAAAACATTTAATTGATCTCTTCCTCAATCAACTCTTTGTTCGTTCTTAAGGCTGATTTTCATGAACGCTTGCTTTGCTTGCGATTACGGTGTGTAGCCAATTGAAACGTGTTTTATTATTACGTGTACCACGTGTTTCAGTTGGCTATTCATCCAAATCGCAAGCAACGCAAGCTTCGAATGAAAGTGAACGCCTCTTTCGCCATCGCTATTCTCGGCTTCATCGCTTTTTGATATGTCATATCCTCACTTATAATGCTTCGCAAATACTGGAAGCTATTTCTACTTTTTCTCTTCCAATCTTGAAGTTTGCTATTCTGTTTGTTCTAATTACCATTCGTTTTTTTTTATTTGTTTATTTTCATTCCACGTTCCTCACTGCAGTTGTTTTAATATCTTGTTAAGTGGTGTCTCATTTTCTGCACCATATCATCAGGAAATCTAATACATTTTATTTTTCCTTCCCCCGACCGTAATCCCTGTTTCGCTTTCGAAGAATCTCTTCCTTATTTTTTAAATCTATATTGAATAAGGGGGTGGGAGACAACATCTCTCGATCAATTGTTGTTCGTCTACTTTCACCCTTTAATGTACATACAAGGTCATTATTAGTCTTTGATATTTCATCATTTTACTACTGCATTCTTCAGTACTTGTGGTAAGATTTTTCAGTCCACTCGATCGAATGCCTTTTCCAAATCAACAGATGCTACATGTACTTGCGTAACTGTTTTCTGTGTACCTCTCTCCTATCGTTCTTAAATAACGTTTCACATTTCTTAATTAATATTTATTTATATCATAACTTGGATACAACCAGACTAATTTTACACCAACTTACGAATCGTAATCACTGTTACAAATGAGAATCGTTTTCACAAAACGCACACTATTCCTGCACTATTAGTACAGACTTCAGACGCTTTCTCCCATCCGGAAGGGACTCACGCGAGTTGGAGTACAGTCCTGCTCCCACCCCTGTAGATACACGATTCATAAGACTGTGGAAACAAGGTATAACAGAGTCCATATTTTACACCAAGTATAACAAAAGAATTAATACTTAAAAGAATACAAAAATATGCAATATTGATGTTCAGGTTGTTTATTCAAAGTACATTACAGTGTAAGTCTTGCACGTAGATTAAGAAACATAGTAACAACGTAAAGAAGCCATAGGCGTGCGCAGTCCCTTGGATTAGGGGGGCAAGTTAGCAGTGCTATTGCTTAAAGTATGCAACCAACTTGTAGTCATTCCGTTACTTTTTTATATTGTTTTATTCCCTTTGCCCCAAGGATGTTACTGTGGTGTCAGGGGCGGACCCAGAACCGACAAGCACAATTTAGTTGATACCCCCAATTGGAGATACCTTTTAAATTTTAAAAATCAATTTAACTTCCTCATTCCATCGACTTCACTCATTATCATTCATTTGCATTTTTCTTTACCTGCTTTACTCGTAAGAAAATAACCGTAAAAGGTAATAATATGTAATAAAGAAAAATAATATTGAATGAAGCAGCGACAAGGCAGATATTTTCATATCTCAACTCCAGTCCTGCTAATGGAGTATTGATTTAACAGGAGTTTTTTTTTTATCCCGCTGTTGGTGTAGGGGTAGCCTGTCTGCCTGCCAAGTGGCATTTGGGTAGGTCAAGCTTGGGCACGATCCCTGCTCCGTCCGGCCATCCTGAGTGAGGTTTTCCCTGGCGTTCCTCAGTTCCATCAGGCGAATGCCGGGATTGTATTTTTTCTCAGGCCAGGGCCGCTATCTTCCCCAGTTCTAGCCTCAAGGACCGATGTGACCTCGGAGTTCGAGGCCCAAACCCCTCCTTCTGCCCTCTCCTTGAAGAACAAGGAGAGTATTTTTTTTTTAAAATTTTAATCAGAGGAATAAATAACCGACGACCACCTAAACTTTCTGTTCTCTCTCCACACGAAAGCGTTTTCACATATATTCATTAGTTGCCCCTTCCCCCCTTCATAAATTTTACCAGGTGCATCCTAAATGTGAGGGAATGATACGATCCTACCTCCAACAGTGTTTTCTAACAAGATACGTAAATACTTAGTAATACTGTATATAGAAATATACGAACCCTTATGATGCTCTTCGGCAGAAGAATTTCTTTGTTCGTCTTCTTTCTTAAACCAGAAATCGAACAACTTTTTTTTTTTTAATAGTTTCATTAAAATAATTTTTCAAACATTAGTTTAAATCACACGAGTTATTAATAAAAAAATTAATAAGATAGTTAACATAGTCACAATAGTGTCCACTCGATTTAAAACCTAATACTTAAACGATACACCTTAGACGATAAACTTCTCTCACACAACCTACAACAATTGTAATGGATTAATGGCAATGAGTAGGTTAAATGAGTGAGCAACCAATCAGAAAAGACAGAAATGCGGATGGTGTATTAGGAAATTCCAGGAAAATACCGCATATTTGTTTTTACTTCCAATATATCACATGATCAGACAAGAATTAGGGCAAACTGTGACAACAAAGGACTCCCCCTTCCGCCCCGTGTTAAACTTTTTTTTTCCAAAATATTTAAAAAAAACTAAGGGCACTATCAAAAATGTAAGCGCATAGCTCACTAGAACTTACAAATTACTATGAAATACAATATACAGCAGTCTCGAAATCCTGTCAATTGATGAGTGCTGAGGCTTCAATTAAATAATGACGTCATAATCTTTGAAGACGTATCACTCATCAATGGACATGATGTCGAGATCGCTGTCAATTGTATTTCTTGAGTAACTTGTAAGTTCTAGTGAGCTATGCGCTTACATTTTTGATAGTACTCTTAATTTTTGAAATATTTTGAAAAATGTTAAAAATGGGGTGGGAGGGGAGCGAGGAGCCCTCTTAAGCAGTCACACTATAGAAATAAAGGTTTGAATTATTAGATGTTTAAAAGAAAAGTGAGTGGACTGGTTTTAGTGTTGATTTTGTGATTTTATTGATTTTTTTTTTCTTCTTTTTTTTTTCAGTCTATCGTTATGTAACGGTTGGAAACATGGCTGATGAGCAAGTGGTAACCAGTTCCTGCGAAGTTGATCTCAATCCATACCTGGAAATACTTGAGCAACCACAAAATAAATTTCGCTTTAGATACTCCTCCGAAATGAAATGTACACATGGAAAAATCCAAGGTGCTAGTAGCAACAAAGTTGGGAAAACTTTCCCGAAAGTAAAGGCAAGTAAAGCGAAATATGTAAATGAATATTCTTGGTAACTTGCGTTTTTTTTAAACACTGTATTGTTTTCTTCCCACGTTTCGAAATCAGCAACTAACACCATCACGTGAAAAGTAGCTTGTTTTAACATTTCAGTTGGAAAACTACGTGACTCAGAAGGAGTGGTACAGCAATTTATTTTTACTTTTGTGTCTGTCATCTTAGTATTTTTAACATAATTAATATGGATGTACCGATACCACTTTTCCAGCGATACTCGATACCGATACTGAAGAGGCCGATACCGATACTTTTGGACACATTTCCTATATATTATAAGACTCTTTCAAAATGATGAATTTATCAGCATTGTAATAATATATATTAGATATAAGGCCAAAATTTCACTTACAAAAATATAAAGCAGAATTTCATATTACGTTAGACACAGAAAATATATTATCAAATTGAGTACCGAACTGTCCTTTGTACTCCTGAGCACTTTGCGAGATAAAGGCGGCTGAGCGTGGGACTGACCAGGGACCACACACTTCACCTTATGCCATAGGTCGAGAATATGTGGAGTCCCCCATGGGCCGTTCCCGGCGCGTGCGCATTGTACAGGGAACACCGTTACCTTTTCTAATATGTAAGTAAAGACTAAAGGAAAATACGGACAAAGTCAGCGTAGAGTGGTTCACTTGCAAAGCATTTTGTTCTTAATCGAAACCTCTGACTCGTTTGAGATCCGAAATTCGAATCCCGAGTGTGCCTTCCTGACTGCAGTTAACTTTGGCTTTCCTTCAGTTACTTCTTTCTAACATGAGCTACTATTTTGGCATGGACGGACTAAAAATATCATTTCAGTAGTGCAAATCAAAGGCGCACACATGCATAAAGAAATCGATAATCATTTAGACGAATTTTAAGTCTAAAAAGACTCATGAAAGATGAGTGTCACTGTTGTTAATATTAAACAAATTAAAAATAATTCGGAAAATGTATCGGTAAGTATCGGTGTCCATTTGCCGATACCGATACTCCAAAAAGTGGCCAATATCACCGATATCGATATATCGGTACATGCCTAATAATTAATTGTATTTTCCCGTAACACCATTACGGCAATTATGAATAGAGTCACCTGAAGATGTATGATCTTTTTTAGGTAAATGAGAGATGAAGTATGGCGTCTGATATGCTAACTGATCCTTGTGTTTCTTTCCATTTAAACATATATTTTCCTCCGGAACGTGGCCAGTGTTATTTGAGACCGTATAATATCATTATGTGTGTGCCACTTACCGTTTCGTAATATATTTTTCATTTCCTTTTAGCTTTTGAGGTATATGATTCTTATTATTTTCTGTTATTTTATAGCTGCGGAACATGGGCGAAAAAGCTATAATAAGATGTTCCCTTTATACCTGTGATGAGGATGAGCTTGCACGGACTCCTCATGCTCATAAACTTATACAAGATATACAAAATTACGTAGATAATATTGAAAAAGAAGTTACGGAAGGCACAAACTATGAAGCAGAGTAAGTTTTTATTATTATTATTATTATTATTTATCAAGTACATAGCATAAGTTCGTAGCGTTTATACACTTACTTTTTTTTAAAAAGAAGTAACAAATCCTACAGATCAGTTCATTGAAAATTATCTTCTATTATTTATAGCTTTTTCCTACCGCTCGGGCAGGTATTTTCTTCTCTCTGCAGTAGAACGGTATAGATTTTAAGACAATGAAGCTAGCAAACCACTTCCGAACAGCCGCGTTATTTTCAACGGAAACGTCTCGCAACTTGTTGGAGAGAGCCCGCCAGAGGGATAATCGTATGGGGGCGATATCCGGCGTGTATGGTGTGTATAATGAAGTTGGCTTAGTAAGGTTCACACTATAAGAGCAAATATTGTCCTATTGAGTGATCACACCACACGATGATTGTAACTGCTCTGTCAAATAGTTTCGGGTAGAGATCGGCTGTGGTTCTCGGAGTAGCTGACAGTAGAGTCGTAGTTGCTTGTCGTTGCGGTCACATTTCTGGGAAGGAGGTCGAAATGGATAAAACCATTATAATTCCATCAGATGGAGAGCAATATATTTTGATGATGCCTTGTGTTCTGGTGTTGCCTCGGCTCGACCAGTTTGAGTTTTATTTATGTCCTTTAGGCAGCTCTGGCTTAAGAAATTCTGGTATCGACCCACCTCTAAGAGTTTTTAGAATTTAGTCTATCGAAGTGTGCTGGTCTTCCGGATCCAAGCCCTTTATCGATTGTATAAAGCAATGAAACTCTTTCCAACGCATAGAATCTTCAATATAGCCTTCTCGGTAGACATGTTGAATTTTTGCAGTAGCTTGATCAGCATTCAAATCTTGACTGAAGTAAAAAAATCATGACTGAAGTAAAAAATTAATTTCACGACCGAACTTTGACGTGAAACGATAGCCACGAGTACGCATGTTAAACACAAATGCTCAATTGGTAAATTACGACAGTAGACTACAATTTCCCAGTGTCCAGAAATATAATTTACTTCTCGTGGTGTTGGCGCAAATTCGTGTTTAAAAGAGACACTACGGACTTAGGCTACAACCCAATATTTAGGTGTCATTTTTTATTGTTCTGGATTCAGTATTTTAGATCTGAGTAATTTGTATTTGAAAATGAACCTTCCCTTTATGACTGTTTCAGGTTGATTTATAAATATAGCGTTCCTATTTAGATCGTAAACGTAGCGTACCTATTTATAGATAATATATAGATCGTGCACTCTGCGTTTAGTACTAAGATAAGAAATAAAAATAGTAAATATTTGTAGTTAAATCTACTAAACTCCACTCGTTTTCCAAACAGTGTAAGTTGCATTGTACAGTCAATAGTTTGTGAGTTGAAACGGGAAGATTTACAGTAGTAATGTGCACATGGTCAGTTAATTGAAAATGGAGGGGGCGTCCAGTTGTCAAAAGTTACCGTAAATGAGGGTTTTGTCTGGGCAAGGGGAGTCCTACGGAATCTATTTGAACCATGTTTATGGGGGATGTAT